>JAODAL010078679.1:0-12831 GCA_025379985.1 Phyllomedusa bahiana | reverse complement strand
AAGACTCCTTTTTCCGGCATTTTTTTAATCTGGGGGTCAGACAATTTTAATGGTCATACTGCAGTCCAGGACAGGTATAGTCAATGTCCAGTTTGTTACGGATGCAGGTAGTGGATCCGCTGGACCACCGCAAGCGGTGGTGTAAGCCATTCCAGGGAGCGGAATCTAAGTAGAGCCCGGGTTTTTCACCAAAAGCCCGCCCGCAAAGCGGGATGGACTTGCTGCGGCGGAGAACTACCAGGTCGCCCCACTGGCGTGACTGCTTGCTGGTGGCACCCCAAAGGCAGTGCGTGGAACAAATCGTAAGACGTGGGCCCGAACTCGGGGACAGGCAAGAGGTCGGGGCCCAGGCGGAAAAGGTTCGTGGTCAAGAAACGGGTGCGTAATGGTTCGGTACACGGTAGACAGGAAAGCGATACAGGAAACGCTTTTTTCTAGAGGCTGTAAGGCCACTATAGATCCGGCAAGGAAGTTGGCCGGGGCGGAAAACCTTATATAGGGTCAGCGGTCAGCAACAACCAATTACGACGCGCTGACCCTTTAAATTTCAGAGAAGTACCGCGCGCGCGCTAGGGGGCGCGGCCACGCACGGCAGCCGGCAGAGAGCCGTGAGGACACAGGAGCACGGCAGGGTAAGTGGTCGCACTCGGGGGCCGGCACGCCCACGGCCCGACCTGCGGACCGCGGCGCTACTCGTCCCCGGGGCCGGGGAGCACGGGGCAGACACGGGTGCGCCCGCAGCCCGACCCCTGGCTGCGGGACCACCCGTGACACAGTTCAACTAAAATGGTGGTTGAAAGACTTTTTTCCGGCACTTTTTAATCTGTGGGTCATATAGGTTTAAGGGTCATGCTGCGGTCCAGGACAGGGTTTGTCAATGTCCAGTTCAACTAAAATGGTGGTTGAAAGACTCCTATTTCTGGCACTTTTTAATCTGTGGGTCAGACAGGTTTAATGGTCATTCTGCGGTACAGGACAGATATAGTTAGTGTCCAGTTCAACTAAAATGGTGTTTCAAAGACTCATTTTCCCAGCACTTTTTAATCTGGGGGTCAGACAGGTTTAATGGTCATACTTCGGTCCAGGACAGGGTTTGTCAATGTCCAGTTAAAACTAAAATGGTGGTTAAAAAGACTCCTATTTCCCGGAAATTTTTTAAATCTGTGGGTCATACAGGTTTAATGGTCATTCTGCGGTACAGGACAGATATAGTTAGTGTCCAGTGAAACTAAAATGGTGGTTCAAAGACTCCTTTTTCCGGCACTTTTTAATCTGGGGTCATGCAGGTTTGGGGCTCATGCTGTGGCCCAGGACAGGTATAGTCAATGTCCAGTCAAACTAAAATGGTGGTTGACAGACTCCTTTTTCCGGCACTTTTTAATCTGGGGTCATGCAGGTTTGGGGCTCATGCTGTGGCCCAGGAAAGGGATAGACAATGTCAAGTGAAACTAAAATTGTGGTTGAAAGACTCCTTTTTCCGGCACTTTTAAATGTGGGGGTCATGCAGGTTTGGGGCTCATACTGCGTTCCAGGACAGGGATATTCAATGTCAAGTTCAAGTAAAATGATGGTTCTAATAATACTGCCTTCTGGCTCTTTTTAATTTGTGGGTGATGCAGGTTTAAGGGTCATGCTGTGGTACAAGACAGGGATAGTGAATAGTGTGTGACTTTTTTTCTATGGCTTTTATAGCCTAAGTGTTGTTTCCTAAGATGTAGCATGTATCCATTTGACTGTTTTTTGGCTGTTAATTTCCCGCTTCTCCCCGCCCCGTTTGGGTGTAAGAATGAAGGTTTTTGTTTCTCTTCCCATGACTTTAATGGTCATCGCTCATAATCGACTGCTCACTATCGAAAAACCTTATCGATGGTGGCCGACTATCGACTATCGCCCGATGTAGATAGCCAACCTAATCGCTCAACACTAGTTATAACTTAATGGAAAGAAATATGTATGCAATATGGACATAGAAGCTATGTACCATATATACTCGAGTATAAGCCGAGCTTTTCAGCACACAAAATGTGCTGAAAAAGTCGTCCTCGGCTTAATCTCGAGTCACTGTCTGCATCCAGGCACTGCCTTGGCCCAGGCGCCGGTGGGGATTGCTTCAGCTATATGCGACTCCTCTGGGAGTGCATACAGCTGAAGACACTATTGGGGAGCAGAGAACGAGCGCTCCCTGCTCCGCAATAGGAGTCCGAAAGTTTACAGCACAGGCGGCGTGATGTCATCATGCAGACTGCATGGCCTGATGACATCACGCCGCCTGTGCCAGAAGACGAAGAGCCACATCAGAGCAGTGGGTGAGAGAGGTAAGTACTTTTTTTTTTTATGTTTTGACAAATCCTGCCTATAACTGCCTATACAGGGACATATACCTGCCAATAACTGCCTATATCTGCTATGAGAGACATATACCTGCCTCTACCTGCCTATGGGGGACATATACCTCACTCTGCCTGCCTATGGGGGGATATATACCTGCCTATAACTGCCTCTACCTGCCTACGGGGGGGGACATATGTCTGCGTATAACTGCCTATACCTGCCTATGGGGGACATATCCCTGTCCAGAACTGCCTATACTTGCTATGGGGGACATATACCTGCCTATACCTGCCTATGGGGGACAATTACCTGCCTATGGGTGACTTATACCTGTTTTTACCTGCCTTTGGGGGACATATACCTGCCTATGGGGGACATTAAACTGCCTATACCTGCCTATGGGGGATATTAAACTGCCTATACCTGCCTATGTAATTTTATTGGTATCCATTTTTATTTTTGAAATTTACCAGTAGCCACTGCATTTTCCACCCTATGCTTATACTCAAGTCAATGTTTTTGTGGCAAAAGCAGGTGGCTCTGCTTATATTCGGGTCGGCTTATACTCAAGTATATACGGTACTTATTTTAAGATATTTTGCCACAAGTAATGAACCTGCCAGTTTACCTCCACATTTGTATCTCCTGTTTTACATCAGGCAAGGAACTGAATGTGTCCTGGGGGATTACCATTGTACCATCAGCATCTAGTGCACATCTCATCACTGTGCAAACTCTAAGGATTTTGAAAGGAATGGTAGAGGCTGACTTGGTCCCCGTGACATTGGTAACAACTACTCCCATTCGCTCCTCTGCCAAACTTCAGATTAGTGAAAATCCATGAATTTAATAGCCTTCACATCACCTATCAGCAATGATCAAATCTTTGAAAAGTTTAATGTAGCTGCAAATAGCATTTGCACAATGTTGAAAATAAATATTGAACTATTTCTCACTGCAAATGGGTTTCAGTATCCCAAAAGTGAATATTTCTGGGGTTCTTTGCATGCACAGTCCACTGTGGGTCATGAGACAGCATCTTGAGAGGTATAAGGTCACGACATGGCACAGGACAAATACCAGTCTTTTGATCCGACTGGTATCAGAACGGTTTTCGTGCCGTGCATACGGCCGCCGGGGGATGGCTTTTCTCCGCGGTTTGCGAAGAAAAGCCCTCCTCCTTTACATAGACATATTTATCTTCCATCCGATAAACGGACGGAAGAATGAACATGTTCTGTGTTTTTCGGGGAGCGCTGCACGGAGTTTCCATTAAGGACCATGTAAACCAGCTGAAAAACCATGCCGTGGGGACATGGCCTTACGTAGCCAAACACAAATCTTTTATCTATCATTCTTGGGTTGATTTATTGGTGTACTTTAGGTCACTGTCTTGTTACATCACCCATCAGCCATCAGTTTCAGGTCACGTACTGATGAACTTCCATTTTCTTGTAAAATGTTTCAATTCACCTTTTAATTTATTTTTCCTTCAATAATTGCAAGGCATCCAGGCATCATGATCCCATGTTCCCCCATTTTGCTTCACAGTTGGGATGAGGTCTTGATGTTGGTACGCAGTGTTTATTCATCTTTTCTTTTTTTCATCAAAATGTGTATTCGTGTTTAAAAAAAACCCAATTTTTCATTTTTGGTCTCATGGGGTCCATAGAGCTTTTTTTCCCAAACCCAAACCGTAAAGCATTCTTTTTGCCCCCCCAACACCTGGGATACGCTACAATGTTTTTCTTTTTTTTGGGTTTTTTTTGGGAGCCGGGGGATTTTTTTTATGGTGTTTTTCCCATGAACATTTATTTTTTTTAAAGCTTTTTTTCCTTATAGTGGACAAAAAGAAAAAAAATGGACAGTAATCCCCCTGTTTTGGCTTTTGTTCATGGATGTAAACTTTTGTTACCAATGTGCATTTTTTTTTCCCTAACGTTGTTAAATTTTAAATGTAAATATAAAATTTGTGTTTTTTTTTCCCATGGGGCACTGGATTTTAAATATTGCCCCCTAAAAGGAATGTTTTTTTCCCCAGCTATGGAATGGGGAGTTTTTGCCCTTTTGTCTGTGTAGTTAAGTAAATAATGTCCCATTTTTAGTGATGAGCGATTACGTTAAACTTTTCGTCACCCGGGTCAAATAGTCGATTTCCCGGCAATAATCAAGACGATTTCCGATACCCGATAATGGGATTTCGTGGCCCTTTTAAAGTCTGGGGGAGAGGAACAACACCTTCTTTATTAAAACCCAAACAGGGTTTGGAAAAGGGCGGGAAATTTTAACATCCAAAACCCAGTCAAATGAAAACATGCACATCTTAGGAAACACACTTGGGTTATAAAAGTACGGGGAAAAAAAAGTCCCAGACCATTCACTACCCCTGTTTTTGTCCCACAGCCTGCCCCAAAAAAAGGGGGTTTAAAGATCCGCTTTTTCCTTTTTTTAAACTTCGGCTGATTCACCCCTTCTTTAGTTTCCCCCCCAGCTCTGTAATGCAGGGGCGTTTTTTTCCCCCCCCAGTTTGGAGGGAAAATTCCCCCCCCTTTCCCACTGCGGCCGAGCCCCTCCCCCCCCCTCCCCTCGAGTCCATATCACTGTGTCTCCCCCTATCAGTCTTTTTTTTAAAAAGAGTTGTATAATACCACAGGCTGCTTTTCAATCTAATCGGGAGAAAGGGGACCCCTAAACAGCGGGGAGATGTATTTAAAGTTTAAAAAGAACGGCACAGACTGCGTGATGAGGAAAGTTAGGCACGGGGGCCCAAAAACTGTCTGTTTTTCTTTTGTAAAATGGGGCGCCCCTGTTTTTTGCTAGGTGGGGAAAACAAAAAATGCTCCGGCCCCTAATTTGGGGAGTAACACATAGTTTGGGGAATCGACCCGGGGGGCTGTAAAAGAATGAAAATGAGCTCTTGCTAGTAAATTTGGGAAAGGAGGGGGGACAGGGGGGATTAGCCCCCACACGGGAAAACATGTAAATAAAAACACAAGATAAGGGACACTGTGAGAATAAGGCCAGCTTTGGGCTAATGACATCCAATTCCCAAAGTTTTTTGTTTTAAACTGTCCCCTTATTCAAAAGCCCCATTTAAAAAACGAAAAACCCCCCCTTTTAAAAAACCTGCATGCCCCACAAATTAAAAAGTGCCGGGAACCCAGTATAAATTAAACCCAAATCTTTTTACTTGAACTGGCCTTTGAATATCCCGGGTCCTGGAACGAAAGCATGAGCCCCAAACCTGCATGACCCCCCAGTTTTAAAAAGTCCCGGGAAAAAAGGAGTCTTTAAACCACCTTTTTAGTTAAAAACTGGACATTGACAAATCTTCCTGTACCGCAGAATGACCTTTAAAAACCTGTTTTATCCCCCAATTTTAAAAAGTGCCACAAAAAGGGGCTTTTTTTAAAACCCCAATTTGGGGTTAAAAATTTGGACATTACTATACCTGTCCGGGGCCACGATGACCCCCCCAAACCTCCCAATGACCCCCAGTTTAAAAAAAGTCCCAAAAAAAAGGGAGCCCTTTAAACCAAACCTTTTTAAAGGTTAAAACGGGGCATTGACTATACCTGTCCTGGGCCACAGCTTTGACCCCCAAAAACCTTTCCATGCCCCCCAAAAATTAAAAAAGTCCCAAAAAAAAGGGAGTCTTTGAACCACCATTTTTAGTTGAATTTGGACATTGACAAATACCTGTCCTGGGAGACACAGGGAGCTCCAAACCTGCATGACCCCCAGTTTAAAAAAAAGTGCGGAAAAAAAAGGAGTTTTTTAAAACCCCCAAATTTTAGTTGAACGGATGTTGACTATCCCTGCCCGGGGGGCCCAGATGACCCCCCAAACCCTTTGCGGGAAACCCCCAAAATAAAAAAGTCCCGGGAAAAAGGATTCTTTAAAC
Source organism: Phyllomedusa bahiana (assembly GCA_025379985.1). Classification (NCBI taxonomy): domain Eukaryota; kingdom Metazoa; phylum Chordata; class Amphibia; order Anura; family Hylidae; genus Phyllomedusa; species Phyllomedusa bahiana. The sequence goes on along the minus strand of JAODAL010078679.1, from coordinate 6,596 downwards.
CACCATTTTTATTTGGGAAATTTTAACATTAAAAGTACCTGCCCTGGGCCACCGGGCATGACCCCCAAAAAACCTGCTGCCCCCCAGTTTAAAAAAAGGGGGGGGGAAAAAAGGAGCCCTTTTAAAACCCCTTTTTTATTTTAAACGGGACATTGACTGTATCTGTCCTGTCCCGCAGTATGACCTTTTTAAACCTGTCTGAAACCCAAGTTTTAAAAAAAGTGCCGGGAAAAATTTGGGGTCTTTGAACCACCATTTTAGTTTGAATTTGGACTTTGGAATTCTTTTCCTGTACCGCAGCAGCCCTTTAAAAACCCCTGTCGTTTCCCACAAAATTTAAAAAGGGCCCAAAAAGGAGCCCTTTGAACCCCCAAATTTTAAATTTTGAACGGGGACATTGACTATACCTGTCCTGGGAGACAGCATAAAGCCCCAAAACCTGAAAGACCCCCGTTTAAAAAAAGTGCCGGGAAAAAGGGGGGTTTTTTGGGAACCCCCAATTTTATTTTTGAACTGGACATTGACTATACCTGCCCCGGGGCCACACCCAAGAGCCCCAAAACCCTGCATGACCCGCAATTTAAAAAGTGCCGGGGAAAAAGGAGTTTTTGGGGAACCCCCATTTTATTTTTAACTGGACATTGGAAACCTTAATAATCTGTCCCTGGGCAACCCGGGGGCCCAAAACCCCTTAAATCTACATGCCCCCACGGGATCAAAAAAAGTGGGCACAATGTATTTTTTTATAGTGCGGGTCTTTTTTAGAAAAATTTTTTTGGTAACGAAATTTTTTTTAACAGAATTTATTTAGGGAATTTTTTTTATTTTTTTATATTATTATAAATTTTGTTTTTTTTTTAAAAGTTTTGATAACATAAAACAAAACCACCCCCCCCTTTGCATTTTTTTAAAGGTTTTTTTTTAACTGTAATGTGTTAATTTTTTCCCCACACCCCAAAAAATTTTTAATACAAATTTTCCAATCAACCCCAAAAACACTTTTTAAATTTTTGAGAAGGGGACATTTCCCCTCCTGGCTTCTGAGACTGTTTCCCGCCAATCAATTAAAATGGTTTCCATTTTTTCTTCCAAAACCTTCTTCAGTGATTAGGGACAGACTCCCCTGGAGATCAAATGAGCAACCCCCATAGTGACTCCAGCCCCAAAAATTTTTTAACCTCAAATTGTGCAATTTGTTTTTCCAGCCGGGACCCCTTTTTTTTGACCAATTAAAAACCTCAAGAAATCAAACCCTTTTTTAAAATCTGGGTTTTTTTTGAGAAATTTTAAGCTCTTCTGATTGCCCCTAATGGGGAGAGCCTTTCGGGCCCTTCCCGCCATTTGTTAAACCGGGGGTCAGCTTCCAGACTTTTCATGGGGGGGCGGTGAAGCCCCGGCTAGCGTTTTGTTCCCCTATATTAAAAACCCCCAGGTTTTACAGGCCCGGGCCCGGGGGTTACCCGTGGGGGGGGGTGAAAAGCCCAGGCTGGCATCCCTTTATCTATTAAACATGGTTTAAAAAAGCCCTTATGAGCAGCAACGAAAAAAGTCGTGCTGAAGCAGAGGCGGAAGGAAGTGTGAGGGGAAAAAACCTCCACCTTCCTCATTTCACAGTCAAGACCCCGGGTAGCGCTTTGGGCCCCCCGTATGAGGCGGACCAATTGAGTTCACTTGGAAATACTGGTGGTTAACGCTCCTTTTCCACCCCGGGGCCCTTTTTTTGGCAAACTTTTTCTCAAATTTTTCTCAAAAGTTTCTGGGGGGAAATTTCTCCCGTAAAAAGTTCTTTTTGGGGGGTTGGGTTTCCCTACTCATGTCCTCCCGGATAACCTACATCTGGTCAAGTTTTCCCCGTACGTCCCTTTTTACAATTCAGGGGGAATTTTTTTTTACCAGCTATTTTGTACATGAAGTTTTTTAGTATTTAATTCTAAAAAAAAACAACCCTTTTTAAAAAAGGATGGAATCCCACCATTCTTTGTTTTCTTTTTTTTAATTGTATTAAAAAGGGTTTTTTCTCAAAACAGGGATTGATTTGCTATGTTAAAGATCTTGCCAAAAAAAAGTATTTTGCAAAATTGTCCCTTAAAAAGTGTTCCCCACCCTTTTTCCGTTTCCCGGGCAGCACCATCCCCCCTTTAACCACTCTTGGGCAATTGTAAGAACAAAATGTCTGTTAGAAAACCAAAATTTTTTTTCAATGGGACCTGTAAAATAGCCCATTTTTACAAAAAAAAGACCCCCAAAAATTCAAAAAATGACCCTTAGCCACATTTGAAAATTGTGGAAAAAAAATGTTGTTAGAAAAACATTTTTTTTAATAGGGGCCTGTAGTTAAAAGCTTCATTTCACAGCAAAATTTCCCCAGAAAATTTAAAAAAATGACCCCTGATTTACTTTTGACAAATTTTTTGAAAAAACAAATGTCTTTAAAACAAAAATTTTTTTATAATAGGACCTTTTAGGGATAGTGCATGTCACAGCAAAAAGCCCCCAAAAATCAAAACATACCCTTGAGCCACTTTTGATAATTGTGAAGGGAAAAAATGTCTATTAGGAAAAAAACATTTTTTATAAAAAGGACATGTAGAAATTTCCCGCATTTCAAAGCGCATGACCCAAAAAATTATAAAAAAGACTTCTACCCCCTGGGGAAAAAAATTTTGGGGGAAAATGGCCCCTTGGGGAAACCCAAATTTTTTTTTCCAAAGGGCCCCGATTTTTTTTCTGTTCTCACAGCAAAGATGACCAAAAAAAATTATTTAAAAAAAAGGGCTTTTCAGGACACTGTTAAAAAATTTGGGGAAAAAGCCCCCCCTTAAAGAAACCCCAAAATTTTTGTTTCCCAAAAGGGCCACTATTAATTTCTGTATCCAAACGCCCATGACCACAAAAAATTTTTAAAAAGACTTCTCAGCCAATGTTAAAAAAAATTTTGAGGGAGAAATGCCCCTTAGAAAGGGGCCCCATTTTCCCGTTCCAAAGAAAACGATTAAAAACTGTATCTACAGCACCATGACCCCAAAAAATTATAAAAAAATGACTTCTCACCCCGTTAAAAATTGTGAGGCAACATGACCCCCCAAAAAAAATTGGGGCAACGCGAAAAAAATTTTAAAGATTTAAGTGAGTAAATGGAAAAAAGGTTTTTTTTTATTAAACCTTTGGTGTTCCCTTTTTCAGTCTCTTTTACAAACAAAACCAGCAAAAATTTAAAATGTTGGGAACGAGAAAAAAATTGCAGTAAGAAATGATTTATTTTAAAAAACCTTTTTCAAGAGGGGCCATTTCTGTTTGAAGAGGAATTTTGAAATTTGGAAACCGGGAACTAATCGGGGGACCCCCCGGGAATTGGGGCCACAACATCATCCGAGATCCAAACCTGTTCATCGTGAAAAGCAAACAATCCACAAAAATTCTGTGGAAAGCCGGATGCGTTTGTCTTTAATGACCCCTCCCGCGTGCTGGGAAAGGGCCCGCTCAGATATGACCTGGCTTGGGTGGGCGGGACAACACCTCTAAAGGGGTGGCGAGCGAGCTCGGGCCCTTCGTTCCAAAAATTTGGATACCCAGAAAACTATTGGGTCGGTTTACATACAAAAACAACGGTGTTGAGACGCAGATAGTCCCTGCACCATGATCTTTAAACTGGTCTCTGGGTGTTGTATGTTTTGCCCCCCAAAATTCATGCGTTGGGGAGGTTGGGAAAAAAAGAAATTTCCAGAGGTCACTCAATTTGGCTTCTGCACCCCTTTTCTGCTGCTGCCGCTACAGCTTCATGGCACTCTAAATGCTTGTCCGTCGTGGCTTTTTTTTCCACCGGACATTTGAAGAACGTGAAGCAGAAAGCAACCCGATGTTTTCCATTGATCAATCACAAAGGGCCCATTTCCTGGGGATTTTTCCTCTATTTGGGTGGGGTGGAAGGGGAAAATGGGTTGGTTTTTGTTTTGTTTCCGGGGATCCAAAGGGGGGGGTGGCCAACCCAGTAACTGTTTTTTCATTTTGGGTGGCCCCTTTAAACGAGGGGTTTAAAGTTGGGGGGAATGGAGCATCCAAGCACTCAATTTTGGGGAGGTGGAGCCTTTGATTTCCCAAGCCTCTGGGGTTTAGGGGCACTAGAAACTGATATTCCCCATCTCCCTCCTCCCCGGCCTCAAATTCCCCGGCCAACCTCTTTCCCAAAGGGAGGGACGCGGGAAACCCTTTGGGCTCCTTGGAATACCTCCTCCTCCTCCTCCGCTTCCTCCGGCAAGTTCCAAAAAAAAAGCCCTGCTTCCTGAGATTTAGCACCCCGGGAAAACTTTATGCGCCCCCTTTCACTAGGGCCGGACCCCAACCACTGCCTAAGGGAAAACCGATAAAAAATTTTTGAAACGTCGGGGCCTTGTGGGTTCGACGGGGAGAAAAAGGGTCCGTGTCCCCATCTGTGTCCGTCTTTCCCCCTCCCTCGCTGGGGGGACCCGATGTTTCAGAGTGGGCCAACGATCGTTCCAAAACTTAAAAATCACCACAAAAAGCTCATGAGACCCAAAGGGGATCGTCCGCATTTTCCATTTTGGTGGCTTCTTCCCAAAAATGGCAAGGATGGGTTCAGAAACCTTTCACCCCGCCTCCCCAAAATCCGGTTCCCCCAACACCCCCAGGCCGCACCCCTGTTTTTCAGGCCATTTTGTCACTTCGTACTGCGTAATTGGGATTGCGCTGCCCCCCCAATCGGGTGGAAACATGGGGAGGGGGGAAAATTTTCCCGCGTGTTGCCACATTTAAAAAAATGAGACGGTTGACGGGGGGGGGCCCAGCGGGGCGCAAAGGGGCCCGGCGGGCAAACCGGGTTTCGAATGGCGGAAGTCGAAAATCAGACCTCGAGGCCTTTCCTCAGCAGGGAGTCCAGACCCGGTTAGCGCTTTAGAAATTTTTTGGACGACGAGGTTTATGACATTTTGCCGGGCAAGGGGTGTGCTCCAGCCAAAACCCATCTTAAGGGCGGCCCCAATTTTCCCCCCCGTTTTTTTTCGCACACCCCCCCTTGCCTGGTTTCAAGGGTTTTTTCACCCCGCCCGCGCCCCGGGGTTTTTCGTTGCGGGAGCCCGTCCACAGCTCCTTACCTTTTGTTGGACGGTTCCCCCAAAAACAGGGGTTAATTTCAAAAAAAGGGCCTGGGTTTTTTTTTGGGCCCCCGTTTATGCCACCAGAGGGCCTTGGGGGAAAGAGCCCTTTCACCTCCCTTTGGTTTTTTAAGAGCATTCGCCGAGCCTGGAAAAAGGGCCCCAGTCACGACCAAGACAAACCACCCACCACCCCCCGTTTTACTATTTAAGAGATAAAGCGGGCCGGGCCCTGTTTACAAATCCATGGGGTCGGGTATTGGGGATGGACTTTTCCCGGGCACAGATGCCCCGAAAAGGCCCTTTAAATTTTAGATGACACCCCAAAGGGGCCCCGGGGAGGGAAAGGCTTCTCGGCCCAAAAAATGCCTGCCCGGCATCTGGTATTGGGGGAAGGCAAGGGCCATGACGGGGCGGAACCCATCTGTGTCCCCCAGAGGGAAAAGGAAACTTTTCCAAGGGAAAAAGCCTGGCAATCCCGACATTCGGGGCTTTTGGCTTTGTATGGTTTGGTTAAAAAGGTTTCTTCTTTCCCAAAAACCCTGGAAGACAAAAGGGTGGCTGCTAGCCTGCCGCTGACGGCGTACGGGTCGTCAAACGGGCGGGGGGAGAAAGGGTAGGATGGGTTTGGGGTTTGGTGTTGGTCCGGGCGACGGTGGATGCTGAAGCGGAGGCGTCCCTGACCCAGACTCTGAGAGACATGGGCAGCTGAGGAACGCTTGGTGGGTTTTGGGGAGGGGAGGAGGCGGAGACGAGGGGGGACAGTGGATGGGGAAACCCGGCTCGGTTCTGGCCTTTTTTGGCCAAGTGTTGCCTCCTTTCAAAATCTGCATTCGCTGCATTACTGACATGTTGGGTGGGGTTAAAAAAAACCTAAGAATCTTCCCTTTTTATGCGTTTACGGAAAGGGGGGGTTATGACATCGCTGGGTAATCAGAGGCTTCCAAAGAAGGGCCAGGCTTTAGAGGGCCTGGACCCTTTTTTTACGGGGATAAGCAGGAGGAGGTTTTCCCCCTGACCGTGGCTGGCAGAAAACATATCACGGACTTCTCGACCCCCCTCCCCTTTTTGGGCGGGACCCATATTGACACTACCCCATGTTTCCCCCTTCAGTATGAAGCGGGTCGCAAGCAAATTTTGCGGGGAAAAAACCCGAGATCCCAAAGTTGTCCTCACACATCATAAAAACACAGGTGACTTGGTCTCCTGACTTTCTGCATCCAAAACTGCGGGGAAAAGAAGGGGCACTCAAGGCGTTTCCGCCTCCCGGGATTTTTGCTGATTTACCGGCTTCCAATCCCCTCTGATGGCATCAGTAACTGGGCGCAGAGCAACAAAATCATCCTCTTTGGGCTCTTGATTTTTAAAAATGCCTTCACCCCCAACCCCCCATTTTTTCCAAAAAAGTCTTTAAAATGGATTATCCACAGTGGAGGGTTCACGATTGACATTTTGGGGTGCCTTTCCCCTTTATGTTGGCGGGGGGAT
>JAODAL010078678.1:0-12832 GCA_025379985.1 Phyllomedusa bahiana | reverse complement strand
CCTGTGACCCCAGGCCACAAACCCATTTTTGCGGGCTGGGGCCGTTCCCTGACGGAAACTGAGCCCTCTTCTACGGTAATGAACCCCTTTCCCCTTCACCCGGCCCCAAGGGTGGTGGAAAATTTCATCATCTATTTGTATTTCATCGTCACTGTTGTCCTTTCACCGGTCTTTTTTTTTGCAGAGGTTGACCCCTAACAACATGACCTTCCAGGGCCATTTCTCCACATCTTTTCTTTGCGGGCCTACTGCAAAAAGCGGGGGGTATTGTCCCCATTTCTTGTGCCAATTTCTGCTAAACTTGTTTGGACTGCTCGTATATGTGGCAACCTCGCTTTAAGGGCGCTGACCCCAAAACCACAAGTAGATTTTGGTGAGGGAACCGCATGGGACAGAGGGGGGTTTTGGGGGACGGGTTTGAGGGCTGTGACCCACTCCCGGGCCATGCCAACAAAGGGGGTTGGGTCTAAAGGTTCCCCACCGACTCTTGACGGGGGTTTGGGTCGTTTTTCTTTGGGGTAGGAAGTGGGGGCCCCTGGGTAAAAACCAATCAAAAAACCATTGGGGTTGCGAAAAATTTAAGGGCCCCGCAGATGCAGTGGCTTTGTGGCCTCTGAGGGGGAACCCCTGCTGCGATGTCCCCTTGCGTGCTGCAAACGGGGGCCCCTGCCCCAAAGAATGTTTGTGCCACTCCCACCCCAAGGTGAAGAGCCGGGCCCCTCTCTTTTTTGACATATGTTTGTTTAAAAAAGTAAGGGCCCTGTTTGATGAAGATTTTCTGTATATGATAAATACACACCCTTTTATTTGACTACAAATTTAAAACCCAAAAATAAAAGCTTTGGGGAAACCCCTTTGGGTATAAATTTTCCCCTCTACAAAAAAGGGCCAGGAAAAATTGCTTGTATGTGCCCTTTAAAAAAAATCTGTTTTTTTATGAATATAAAAGCAAAAAAAGGGTTAATTTTAAACCCTTGGTTTTGAATTTTTGCTAAGAATTTTTTCCCGTTTGGGGTGAAAAACAAAGTTTTTTTTTAATAAGTTCAAATGCAGAAAAAAAAATAGGTTAAAAACCCCTTTGGTTTTAAATTGCGCCAAAAAAAATTGGGGGCAGCCAAAAAATAGCAGCTTTGTAGCGGGGTTACAATGGCGTTTTATTTTACCCCTACACAAAAAAAAGGAAAAAATTTTAATTAAAACCCTTTACTTGGGAATTTTTTGCTACAGGGAAAAAAATTTTTTTTTTTTTCCGGGAAAAAAGACGGGTTTTTTTTAGCACCATTGGGAGCAGAAAAAACGCTTAATTTAAAAACCCCGGTTTTAAAATTTGGCCTTTAAAAAATAGAGAACCAAAAACTACGAACTTTGTTTGGTGTTACAATGGCATGTATTTTACCTACCACAACAAGAGGAAAACTTGTAATTAACCTTCACTTGTGAATTATGCTACAGAAAAAAATGTCTTTTTTGGCGGTGAAAAAGACGGTTTCTTTTAGTCACCACAACAGCATAACAACGCTTAATTAACCCCTGGATGTAAATTGCGCAAAAGAATTGAGCAACCAAAAACTACTAGCTTTGTAGCGTGTTACAATGGCATGTATTTTACGGTACACAAGAGGAAAACTTGTAATTAATCTTCACTTGTGAATTATGCTACAGGAAAAAAGTATTTTTTGGTGGTGAAATAAACGGTTTATTTTAGTCACCACAGCAGCAGAACAACGCTCAATTAACCCCTGGATGTAAATTGTGCAAAAGAATTGAGCAGCCAAAAATGAAGTAGTATTTGTATTGAAAAAACGCTGTTTCTTTAAATGAATACAACAGGAACAGGCTTGGATCACCCTTGGATATTCAATGTGCTGTGAGCAGGTAGCATTAAAATGTATATGCAGCTGCACAGGACGCACACTGGACTTCAGATCCCATACCCTCCAAATTCAGAAATAGAACGTTAAGAGAAGCAGTCTCTGAGACAAGCTGAGACACCCCCCAAAAATCGCTGTATAAAAATGAGTTCTTTAGTATCAGCTATCATAAGCAGCCGCGGCAGCACCTTCCCTAATCAGTAAAGTGAGAGCGGTATGAGCTCCCAGCGTCGCGCCCGGACTTATATAGTGCGGTGACGTCACAGAATCCCGCCGATCTCTGATTGGCTTCATCTCTGCACATGTCAGGCAGGCTATGTCCTTCTTCCTCCCAGAGTTCTTTGCCCCATGTAACGCCATGTGCTCGCAGCCATTTTATCAATCAAAAGCACACTTCGTTCATGCGAAGAACCCCAAACTTCGACTTCGTTCCGAACCGAAGTTTTCCTGAAATTCTAAACGAATTCCACTTCGTTAGTATCAATTCGCCCATCTCTAGATAAGACACATCAGTGCAATTTCTTCTTTATCTCAGAAAACTGCCCTTTCAGGATTCCTGGCATGAAAACTATTCCATCTTTGTACATTATTAGTTGCTGTATTTTTTTCTATGAACCTTGGAACCTAAAAAGCCATCAGCATTTGTGCTGAGAGCATCCAAAAAGGAGTATGAATTAATTGGCTTCAAAGGTAAAACAGAGTCCAATCTCATTATTTAATTTCCTTTACAAAATTCAGAAAGGATGGAACATCTCCTTGCCGTAGGACGATAACATCATGCCCAAAAGAGAATATTTTCATTCTCTATAATGAACTCATCTGAAACACAATAGTGTTATCCATGCAGCTCAGGAGTAAAAGAAAGAAGTTATACTACAACATGAAGGATACATGCTGTATAATAAAGGAATTGTGTAAGGAAAACTGTGTCCCCTTAAAGTCTAAAAATATTTTCCCACCTTGATTGCTGTCACATGAGGAATGGAGAGATAAAAAGATTCAACATCAGTGCTGCAGAGAACATTTTTATCCTAACTTCTGAGGTTGGTCCATAGTATCCCTCATATGGGAAAGAAGGGATACCACAATTTCTCAAAAAACTTGGTCAAGGCAGATAACCAGAACGTTTCTAAGGCTAGAATTACCAGAGAGTATGGGTCTACCTTTACAAAGTTTTTAAGCAACAAAAATATCAGTTCACTATGGTCGTTCAGTTTAGCACTATAAGCTAAATCAACTCATTGTGTTACTGTAAATCCCTACAAGTGGTGTCTTGGGAATTTTGGCTAAGAACTTCATAGCAATTTTTGTCCTCCAGTAATCTCAAGCACATAGTTTTATTATCATCTAGATGCATTATTACGATATTTTCCCCTTTGTCGGATGGTTTTAACTTAATAATTGAGTTTTCTTTTCTAAGTCTAGTAAGGATCCCAATTCCAGTCTGGACAAATATCTTTTATCAGTAGGCTTTATAGTGTCCAAGTTTTTAAACTCTTGAGAAACCAATTCAAGAAATATATCAATACAACAATATGGTTCTGGAGGTAGTATTCTGGTACTTTAATGACAAAAATCTGTAAATTGATCTTCGCCTGGAATACCTGTTTCTAATAGTTGGATTTTCAGTGTTCTTGGGCATGCCCTATGGTTCTAAGCCTAACTCCCCACTATTTTTCATATCTTTAACGTGAAAGTATTTAGCCCACCTCAATCTTCTATCAAAGAGACTGAATCCTATGTCTATTAAAAGGCACTGAATCTTGTGGTTGGTACAAAAGTCAATCCCTTTTTCAGAAGACTGATTTCCGTCTCACATAGTTGATAGCTAGAAAGGTTAATGATTTGTAAATCATCACAGCTCTTTAAATTTATGGTTTCCCTTGTTGCTTGTTCCTTAAGGAATATTGCAGTTGTTGACGTTGCTCACCTAAAAAAGAGGAGGGTGAGGATGTCATACCAGGCTGGGCTGAAGGTGAAGCCAGATATCATATTATCCCCTTATCAACGAACCCATTTTTGACCTTTCTGAGAGAGCCCCATTATTTAAACCTGATGTGGGAATAACTTTTTGATACTTTTACTTATCTATGTGATTCAGAAAATGTTTTCTTGTGACATATTGTGCTTTAAGTTAGTAAGAAATTTCGGTCCTCACAATTCTTGTATATTTGTGAAAAATATAAAAATTTGGAAAAATTTGGAATTTTTAAAGTTCAAAAATGTCTGTGTGCAAGACCGTGATTCCACACAAAATACTTTACAACTAGCATCTATCATTTGTCTACTTCATATTCGCATTATTTTTTAAATGTTCTTATACTTTTTTACCACAATAGGGGGCTCATAAACTTAATAGCAATTTTTCCCATTTTCAAGAAAATTTAAAACACAGATTTTTTTTAGGGACCCCTCGGCCTGTGTGTTAGACACCACCATAAATGACTGCATCTAAGAAAACGCACCCCGTAAAGTATTCAAAACAGCATTTAGGAAGGTTGTTAACACTGTAGGTGTTACACAGGAATTAAAGCAAAGTGGAGGTGAAATTTCAAAATTTAACTTTTTCTCGCAGAGTTTAAATTTGTATCCATTATTCACTGAAACATAGTAGATGGTACCACAGAAACAACATTCAATATTGTTTCCCTGATTTTTAGAGATATCCCATATGTGGCCCTAGCTATTTGACTCAACCACAAGCCTCAGAATAGAAGGAGCACCTATTGGACTTTGGGGTCTCATTTTCATTAGGATACTGTATTTTTTAGGCACCATTACAGGTTTGCAGACACCCTAAGCTGATAAAACTAAATAAACACATATAAAAAGACCTAATTTGGAAAACTACAACCCTTAAGGAATGTATCCAGGGGTGTAGTGAGTATATTGACTCCACAGGTGTCTCAGAGATTTTTTTTTACTATTAGGCTGTGAAGATGAAATTTTTTTCCACTAATATAAAGTTTTAGCTTAAAATGTTCCATTTTCAATAGTAATCCTGGAAAAAAGCACCCAAAATGTGTTTGCCAAGAATGGCAATACCCTATATATGGGTGTAAAATGCTGTTTGGGCACATAGAATGGCGTAAAAGGGAACACTTTCATAATAAAGATTTTAGTGTTTTCTATGTTGCATTTGCATGATTCTCATCTAGAGGTGTATTGTGCATTTTGGACCCACAGGTGTTTTACAGTTTACGCTTTGAAAATGGAAAAAAAAAAAACAGCAATTTCGCTATTGTTTTTTAGGTTTTATTTTTACAGTGTTCACCATGCAGTAAAATGACATGATAACTTTTTGCAGGTCGGTACAATTACAAAATAATAAGCTTTATTTGGATTTTTAAGTTTTACTTCTTTTACACAGTAGAAATGCTTTTGTAAAACATTTAGTTTTTATGTCGTGATATTCTGACAGCCATAACTTTTTTTTCTGTATATGGAGCTTGTTTTTTGCAGGACGAGTTGACATTTTCATGGGTACCATTTTGGGGCTCATTTGACACTTTTTTCAATGATTATGGGAGACAGAATGAGCAACGTACAGCAAGTCTTGTAGTTTTTTTTTAATTATTTGTGCAGCGGTCACCGTGCGGTGTAATCCACATTTTAACTTTACAAAGCAGGTCAATATGATAACAGCAATATCAAATTTACATTTTTTTTTTATCTTTTACTGCTTTTACACAATAAAAACACTTTAATAAAAAAAAATTTTGCATCACCATAATTTGAGAGTCATATCTTTTTTTTATTTTTCTGTCTACAAAGCTGTTTAGGGGCTTGTTTTTTGAAGGATGAGTTGATGTTTTCATTGGTACCATTTTCGGGGGGGACTTGACTTTTTTATCGAATTTAAATCTGATTTTTGGGAGGCAGGAAGTTCACCATGCAGAATACATGACATGTTAGTTTTACTACATAGGTTGATACGATTACAGTGGTGCCTAATTTTTGTTATCTTTTTATGTTGTAGCACTTTCAAAAAGTGATTTTATTGTGTAAAGCAATCTTTATGCATTGCTATTTTCTAATAGCCATAACTTTTTTTCTGTATACAGAGATATGTCAGGATGGCTTCCTTGGTACCACTTTTGGATTTATATGGCTTTTTTATGTTGTAACGGGTACGGTGGATTCGCTGGACCCCCGCAAGCGATGGTACGTAAGCCTCGCCAGGGAACGGAATCTAAGTAGCGCCCGGTTTTCACCAGGGGCCGCCGCAAGCGGGATGGACTTGCTGCGGGTGGACTACCGGGTCGTTAACCCCTGACGTAAACTTGCTTTCGGAGGCGGCCGGGGTACTGCGTGGTACAAAAATGTAACCCAGAGGCGAAGTCGGGGACAGGCAGAAGGGTCAGGGCAGGCAGCAGAGGTTCGTGGTCAGAGGCGGGCGGGAAGGTCGGGGCAGGCGGCAAGCAGGCAAGGTCTGGAAACTTTGGCGGACGGATTTGGTACACGGGTAAGCAATACAGACACTAAGGCACACCAAACATCTCTAAGCACACCAGGGGGACTGGCAGGAAGTGCAGGGGGCGAAACCGCTAAAATAGAACCAGCGTTTGTTAATTGACCAATTTCGGGGCGCTGGCCCTTTAAATCTAGAGAAGCCGGGCCGCTGCGCGCCTAAAGCACAGGGCACGCGGCCCGGCGGCTGGGGACAGGTGGGGACAGCGTTCAACCGGAGCGCGGAGGGGTTTAAGGGGAGCGGCGCTGGGGCGGGACAGGAGCGGGTGGTCGGCGGGCAGCTGCAGCCGCCGCACCGGAGCCCCTGCGGGCCGCGGGGGGCAGCAGAGCCCGCGACCCCGTGACAGTACCCCCCCCCCTTAGGTCTCCCCCTCCTTTTTTGAAACCTAGAGAGCAGGTTAGGAGACAGGTTGGCCTCAGGTTCCCAGGACCGCTCCACCGGCCCGAACCCCTTCCAGTCAATGAGAAAGAACCGCTTCCCCCTCACGGTCTTCTGCGCCAGCACCTCCTTGACCTCATAGATGTTATCAGAGTCGGCCCCCCGGAGAAGGCGAGACAGAATTTACGGGGAGAGCGATTAAAGCACCACGGCTTGAGGAGAGGACTTTGGAAGGCGTTCGGGACACGCAGAGTGGGAGGCAAGCGGAGTTTATAGGATACGGGTTAAGCTGCCGGTGTAACTACAAACGGACCAGAAACTTAGGCCCCAACTTGTAGTGGGCACTTTGAAGCGGATGTATTTTGCGATACCCAAAACCCCTTTATCACCCCGGCTTAAATACGGGGGAGGTCTCCGGTGCCTATCGGCCTGAAGTTTAGTGGGGGAGGAGGCCCGTAAAAGGGCCTGTCGAGTAACTTGCCGAGTGTTTTGATGTCCCGTACTTGGGCATCCACGCAGGGGATTGTCACCCGAGGAGGCCAGAGGGAGAGGTGGGCGGGGATGCAGCCCAAACACAATAAAAAAGGGGGAGGCTCCAGCGGATTCAGAATCTAAGGAATTATAGGAAAATTCCGCCCAGGGGAGGAGGTCAGACCAGTTATCCTGGCGAGCGGACACAAAATGTTGCAGATAAGTACCTACAATTTGGTTGAACCTCTCAACCTGCCCGTTGGTTTGGGGATGATATGCGGAGGTGAAGTCCAATGAATCTGCAATTGAAGCCACAGGGCCCGCCAGAATTTTGATACAAACTGGACCCCCCTATAAAGGGGACGATATGCAACGGGAAAGCCCATGTAGTCGAAAGATGTGGGGGAAGAAGTGCTGGGGCTAGCGGGCAGCGGAGGGCAACCCGGGCAGAGGAACAAAGGGGGCCCATTTTCGAAAATCTGTCGACTACTCCCCGATGACCGTGTTACCAGAGGAGGCTGGGAGGTCAGTAACAAAATCCATCGAAATATGGGGACCAAGGTCTTTCTGGGCACCGGGAGAGGCAGGAGCAGACCCGCGGGTTTTGAGCCGAGGGACCTTGTTACGGGCACGGATTCACAGGCCAGGACAAAGTCTCTAACGTCCCGAGCGAGAGTGGGCCACCAATTTGTAACCGGGAGATTAGTTGCTGAGACTTATGGACTCCAGGGTGCCCAGCGGTTCGCGAGGCATGTCCCCACTTCAGGATACGAGGCCGCATAGCAGGGGTACTTTAGGACTTCCCGGGAGGCAGGTGTCAAGGGTCCACCGGAGCCCACCGTGAGGAGACGCTCGGGAGGAATTATATGCTGCAGAGGCGGCTCTAGCCCCACCGTGTCAGAGGATTAGAGAGGGCGTCTGCTCTTATGTTCTTGCCAGCCGGTCGAAAATGAAGAAGAAAATCAAATCTGGCGAACAAGAGTGACCACCTAGCTTGCCGAGGATTCAGGCCGTTGGGCAGACTGTGGGTAGAAAAAGATTTTTGGGTGATCGGTAAATATATCGGTGGGGTGACAGGCTCCCTCCAGCAGTGCGCCATTCTTCCAGGGCCAATTTAATTGCCAGCAATTCCGATCTCCGATAGTATAGTTTTTTTCGGCTGGGGAGAAGGTTCTGGAAGAAGAGCCGAAAGTACGTGGTTTTCCGGAGGGGAACTTCTGGAGGAGAACCGCTCCGGCACCTCCCGAGGAGGCGTCTACCTCGAGGATAAAGGGGCGTTGTGGGTCCGGGCGAGACAGCACTGGTGCAGAAGCGAATGCTGATTTGGGCGATCAAACGCTTCTTGGCCCTCAGGGGGCCCAAATGATTTGGGGTTGGGCATTTTTCTTTGTGAGGGCCACCAGGGGGGCCACGAGCGTGGAGAAATGAGGAATGAATTGTCTGTAATAGTTTGCGAAACCCAAAAATCGTTGGATGGAGCGGGGGACCCACAGGTCGAGGCCATTGTAGGACCGCAGACAACTTTAAAGGGGTCCATTTGGAGACCTTGATCCGAAACTATGTAACCCAGGGAAGGGCAAACGAGGTGCGTTCGAAGAGGCATTTCTCTAGTTTAGCGTATAGCCGGTGGTCATGGAGAAGTCGAGTACCTGGCGGACTTGGAGGCGGTGAGTCTCCAGGTCAGGGGAGAAGATTAAGATATCGTCAAGATTAGACAATCACGCAGACGTAAAGGAGGTCTCGGAAGATTTCATTAACAAAATTCTGGAACACCGCTGGAGCGTTGCAGAGGCCAAATGGCATGACGAGGTATTCAAAATGGCCATCTCTGGTATTAAAGGCTGTTTTCCACTCGTCGCCTTCACGAATACGAATCAGGTTATATGCCCTCGTAGGTCCAACTGGAAAAAAGCTTCGCACCGCGCAATCGATCGAACAGTTCCGAGATCAGCGGCAGGGGGTATCGATTCTTGATAGTAATTTTATTAAGTCCCGGTATCGATACATGGTCGGAGGAAACATCTTTCTTTTCTACAAAGAAGAATCCAGCCCCCGCGGGCGGAGGAGGACTTACGAAAGAATCCCTTCCCGGGGGTTCTCTTGGATATATTCGGACATTTTGCCTTATCTCCGGAACAGAAAGAGGGTAGACTCTTCCCCGGGGAGGAGTTGTCCCAGGAAGCAGGTCAATGGGGCATCGAACGGCCCGGGGCGGGGTAGAGTTTCGGCCTGTTTTTCAGAAAAAACATCGGCCAAGTCCTGATACGGGGCGGGAAAGACCGACAGAGGTTTTGAAGGTTTTACAGGAGCGGACCCCAAGGGGAGAACGGAGAACGGAAAGGGAGCACGAGTGGCACGCAGGGCCCCAACGGATAATTTCCCGTGTTCCAGTCCAAGGTCGGAGCATGCTGTTGCAAAACCCTGGAAGGCCCAGGAAAAATCTCGGAGGCAGAGCGAGGCAGGACCAGCAGCTTCAGAGTTTCCGTGTAGAGCGCCAATCTGTAGAGAGAGAGGCGCCGTGCCCGAAACCCGAATCACATCCCTTAGGCATTCGCCACTAACAGAGGAGACGGGACATGGGTTTCTGCAAAGGGGTCCCGGGAGACGATACTTGGAGACCAGAAGCCTGGCTGATAAAGTTCCTGCGGACCCCGAATCAAAAGGAAGGCGGTGGCCTGGAAGGTGCTGTCCGGTGAAATTCCACAGACTAATACGGGAATGGGCAAACGAGAGATGCTGCACAGACACCTAGGGACGCCACTCCTGGGAACCCTAATGTGCGCAAGTTCCCCGGGCGCACCGGACAGTCCCAATAAAGTGGCCAGAACCGCCACAGTAGAAGCATAACTGCCTCAGGCGACGCTGCAAGTATTCTTCCTGGGACAGGTGGGCTCTCTCGATTCGTACGGATACATCCTCCGGAACCTTAGGCAGAGGGTAGTGGAGAACATTGGAAGCGGGGGCCAAACGTGGTAGCCGGCGTGAGCGGGCGACCTCCTGTTGAAGACGGAGCTCCTGTTGTTTTTTCCGCAAACCGAATGTCTATTCGAGAGGGCCCAACTGAATTAGTTCATTTCCAGAGTAGACGGAAAATCCCGACCAGCGGCTCATCCCTTAATATGGCCCGAGAGACCCTTGCCAGAAGGTTGCCAAACCCGGGCCTCATTATTCCACTTCAGTTCAGAGGCAAAGGGTGCGGAAAATGCACGGAGTAGTGGACCACAGTGGGGTCGCCCTGACGGGGACGGAGCAAAGCCGCCGCCGCGGAGGAGGCACGGCAGGTTCCTCAAAGACGGTGCGGAACCCCTGGAGGAGGTTTGTAGATTCGCCGTCTGTGGATCACCTCGGTCCCATACGGAGTGGCCCAGGCCAAGCTTCCCCCGACAAGAGGCTTTAAAAACAAAGGCCACCTTAGCCCGCTCGGTGGGGAAGTGGTGCCCCAAAATCTCCAGGTGGATGGAACACTGACAGATGAAGCCACGGCATTTCCCGGGTCTCCATCAAAGCGTGACGGAAGCGGCAGCTGCAGAGAAGGTCCAGGTACGGGGCAACTGGTGCCGGCGGGGCAGCGCCCGTCGCAGGCGGTGGTAGGCGAGCTGCTAGGTTCTGCATCATGGCGGTGAGCTGGTCAATACGCTGGCACTGCTGGACGACAGCCGTTGAGACATCACGAAAATACAGGTAAGGGTACCCTGGCGGAATCCATGGCAGTCCGTACTGTTTAAAGGGTACGGTTGGATTCGCTGGACCCCGCAAGCGATGGTACGTAAGCCTCGCCAGGGAACGGAATCTAAGTAGCCCCCCGGTTTTCACCAGAGCCCCCCGCAAAGCGGGATGGATTTGCTGCGGCGTGAATACCAGGTGTTACCCCTGCGTGACTTGCTTGCGGAGGCGGCCGGGGTACTGCGTGGTACAAAATCGTAATCCAGAGGCGAAGTCGGGACAGGCAGAAGGTTTAGGGCAAAGGGAGCAGAGGTTCGTGGTCAGAGGCGGGCGGAAGGTCAGGGCAGGCGGCAAGCAGGGAAGGGTTTGGAAACGTGGCGGACGGACTGGTACACGGGTAAGCAATACGGACACTAAGGCACACCAAACACTCTCTAAGCACCAGCGGACTGGGAGGGAAATGCAGGGGGCGTACCGCTAAAAATAGAACCAGCGCCTGATAATTGACCATTATCGGGGTGCTGGCCCTTTAAAATCTAGAAAGCCGGCGCGCGCGCGCCTAAAGCACAGGGCACCGCCCGGCGGCTGGGACAGGCGGGGACAGCGTTCACCCGGAGCGCGGACGGGTAAGGGGAGCGGCGCTGGGGCCGGGACAGGAGCGGGGTGGTCGCAGGCAGCTGCAGCCGCCGCACCGGAGCCCCTGCGGCCGCGGGGGGCAGCAGAGCCCGCGACCCCCGTGACATATGTGCTTCGGGATGAACAAAAATCACAATTCCATCATTTTTTTTGGTATATAATGCGGGATAAATAATGTAACAGATTTATAGGTTAAGTTGCTGCCCACGCAATGGAATCAAATATGTGTACTTTTTTATGTGTACTTTTTTTATTTTTGATCTCTTTTGGGGCGATTGGTGTTTGTAATGGGAAAAGGGCGGTGTATGGGTTTTATTTTATTTTGTGACTATGTATTGTACTCAGGGATCTTTGGATCGCTGGTACAATACATAGCAATAAATGCCTGTACTGCTGTATATTGTACCTGTCAATCACCATACTCAGCTGTGCCCTTTGGGACACAAGCAATGTCACAAGCAACACAGAAGCCTTTTTGTAGGCATCCAGATTTCTATGGAAGCCATCTGTACTCTGCAATCGCACCGTGGGGTGCCAAGAAGAGAGAGAGGGAGAGGGAGCTCCCTCCCTCTGTCTTTCCCTTAGAGCAGTGTTTCTCAAGTCCAGTCCTCAATACCCACCAACAGGTCAAGTTTTCAGGATTTCCTCAGCATTGCACAGGTGATATCATTATTGTCAGTGCATTCTGTGGGAGATCCTGAAAATATGACCTGTTGGTGGGTCTTGAGGACTGGAGTTGAGAAACACTGCCTTAGAGGCTGCCATCGCAATTGACAGCGGCATCTAAGGGGTTTATCGGTCGGGACTAGAGTAAACTCTGGTCAGGACCGATAAACTCTGTTTATAGCGTATGGATATGTGTTTGCTATACCATTTGCTTACATGAAAAAAAAAAAAACTTCTTCTCCTTCTGCTAACCACCCTTCTATATTAAGGTTACCGGATAGGAATCCTACCATCTCATCAATAAATAATCACTTAAAATGGTATTCCTATTTCATTGATTAGCTTAAAAAAAGTAAATAAAGATTATTACCAAATACATTGCTTTTCTCATTTTGCTTTCCTTCAGAACTAGAGCAGTATTTATATTCTGCTTGTGTACACATACTTCTCTAGTAACTGACCACTTCTCTCCTCTCTAGCAGCAGTGGCCAGGATGGTAATAAAACTCCCAGCTCTTTCTTATGAGTAGATAAGAAGTTTGTTTGTTTCCTACTGACAAACTTTAACCCTTTAGAGCTCTTTAGCTCTGCTGTTTAAACCCTTATATTACCAATGTCCCGCTAAGAGACTTGACTAGGAACAGCAGAAATTATATGCCAATCACTGTGGTGAACCA
>JAODAL010078677.1:0-12832 GCA_025379985.1 Phyllomedusa bahiana | reverse complement strand
CAGAAAATTGTTGTAAGTATTGGTCAAAAATTTTGTAAATAAAATTTTAAAAAGGGTTTTGGTAAAAAAAAAAAAAAAAAAAATTTTATTGGCTGAAAAGCAAAAAGCAAGCAGTATCTGTCAAATATTTTGGTGTGAACTGGTTCAAAAACTGTTAATACATTTTATGGCCTGTTGTATAAATAAAAAATATATTATGCTGTACACCCCACCCCCTTTCACTCTGAAGGGCATCCCTCGTACCACAAGTATGTCAGTTCAGCCCCCTTATATCAGTCACCTAATCAGGAAGAAACTAAAAGGCCCTTTCCCACTTCCTGAGGACGGGTTTTTCTGCACGGAAGGGGCCCTGGCCATTTTGTTTTTCTTAATTGAGATCCGTTCTCAGACAAAACAAGAAGATTTTTCTTTTTAAAAGATATTTAGGAATTTTTTCATTGGACATGATTTTATCTATTTAGTTTTCTTCTGTTCCCAGAGAACCCCTTTAAGTTAGGGGAATCATCATTACATTTTTGGGTTAAACAACAGTTCAAAATCAATGCCTGATCTTCATTACGGTGCTTTTACATGAACTTTTGGGGTGTAAATTTTTTGGGTGCGTTTTTTGTGCAGAAAAACACAGCAAAATTTAAAGCTATACATTCGCACAAAAAAAAATCCAAAAACGCTCCCTGTGAAAGCACCCTTTTGGTGATTCCATAAATTTAAATTTTTGTTTTTACTTACCAGTTTTTTGTTATTTTTATGACCATTATGTTTTTTTTTTTTACTTAACAGAAGGGGAACAAAAATTTTGTCTTTTGTCTACAAACCCTACAATGATTGTGGGGCCTCTTCAGTGTTGGTTTTTTTTAAGTTCAAAATGCTCGTAGGATTTAAAAAAAATCTGTGGCACAAGTCCACCGCTTTTTATGGGAATTTATGTCCCAGACTTTCATTTTGATATTCCAGATTGCATGCAGATATTACCCCAAATTTTTGATGTAAACCCTTTTAGCCCGATTTTTAAAAAACCCCCTGGATGCTGTACCCCTAAAGTAATAGGGACGATTGTGCGAGTTAGAGTTGATGTTGCATTTTCCTAAGACGTTGGCATCATTAAGAGACTTGAGTGCCCCCCATTCTCACCCCCTCCCCCGCCCCCCCTTTTTAAATTGAGCAGCAACCTTGGCAGTCCATTCTCAAAATCAGGCAAGTCTGCATTACACCCACACAAAAAAATAAGGGTGCTTTCACACGCTGCATTTTTGCCGCGTTTATGCAGCGTTTTTTGTGCGCAATTACTATTATTTTGCTGTGCCTTCCTGCACAAAAAACACAGCAAAAAACACATCAAAAACGCACCGTGTGAAAGCACCCTAGGGGTAAGCTCACATAGCTGATTTTTGCCTCTAAAAATTTAGCATTGATTAAGTATGGAATCCAGTGAAAAACCCCAAAATCAGGGGGGCGTGGGGGGTAAAACCCTACCCCGTACCGGGGGCCCGGGGCCCGAATGTGAAGCAAGGGGGGCCCCCCGCCCACGGCGGTACCGCCCCCTTGCTTCTTTTTAATGGTAGAGAGAAGAGGCCGCAGGCCTTTTTTTTTTTAAACCATGTTTATACCCCCAAAACTGCCCCCCCGGTGTGCGAGGTGGGAGTGCGGGGGCCCCGGCGCAACTAAGGGGGAGAGGGAGGGGTCCAGCGTATTGAGGGGGGGGGCCGGCGCTGCGATTTCCCCGGGGTGCGCCCATTTTGTCTACTATTTTTAAATTTAAATTCTTTTCAGGGCGGCGCTCGTGACTGAGCAGGGGGGGCCCCCTTTTTCCTCCGGCCGGGGGGCAGGAAAGGCGGGATCATTTGAACCCAGTGAGGGCCCCCCCCCGGGCCGGGGGGAAAAGGTGGGGGGGGGCCGCCCGGTTTGCTCAGTCGCGAGCTGCTGCGCTTGGGAAGAAGAAGAAAGTTAATTTTAAAGTTAATGATAATGATAGAGACCCATTTATGGCGCGCAGCGTGACTGCAGCGGGGGCCCTCCCCTAATAGCGCGGACCCCTCCTCTCCACCTTAGTTGGCCGGGCCCTGCATTAAACCTTGCGGGCGCCGGGCCACTTACCGCCCTGTGGGGGCCCCAATAATGCCCGTTTTGGGGGGGGGTAGGGGGGCCCCCTTTTGGGGCCCCTGTGTTTGGGGGGCCTTTCCTAAGGCCCCCTGTAGTTTGTGGGGGGCCCTTTCCCGGGGGGGGGCCCCCCAAAAGGGTTGTGGGGCCCCGAAGGTTGTGGGGGCCCCTTTAAAAGGGTCTAATAACGGGTTTTGGGGGCCCCCTAAAGTTTTTTGGGGGCCCCGTTAAAGGGCCCCCTTGAATGTTTGGGGCCCCCAAAAAAACTAAGGGGTTTTGGGGGCCCAAACTATATACGGGGGCCTTATGGGGGCCCACAATATCCGGGGGCCCTTATGGGGGCCCCACGGGACTGGGAAGGTGGCCCCGGGGAAAATGAGAGGGAGAGGTGGGCCCCGGAACTTTTGAGGGGGAGTGGGGGGGCCCCCGGCGCTACTGGGGGGAGGGGCCCATCTGCGAGTCGAAATGTGCCCCCCAAGTGATCTATCTAAAGTGTCCCAGTAGGCCAGGAAACTTCCCAAGTCTGTGGGGGAAAAAAATTAAGGCCCCCTGTATTTTGGTGGGGCCCCCAAAAGGGCCCCCTATTTTTTGGTGGATTTCCCCATAAGGCCCGTTTTTTAGGTTTTTGGTGGGGGGGCCCCTTTTTTTCTTTAAAAGGGCCCCCTGGTTGGGGTTTTGGGGGGCCCCCAAAACCCCCAAAAATTTTTGGGGGGCCCCAATAACCCCCTGAATCTTGGGGGACCCCCCAAAAAACCCTTGAAGGTTGTGGGGCCCCCTTAAACCCCCTGAAGGTTGGGGGGCCCCCTTTTCCCCACTAAAGGGTTTTGTGGGGGCCCCTTTAAAGGCCCCGGGAAGGGTTTGGGGGGCCCCCCGCCCAAGGCTCCTGAATTTTGGGGGGCCCCGTTGGTGGTCCCGGGAAAATTTTTGGGGCCCCCGTTACATTTTCCTCTAAAAGAGGGCCCACTCGATTTCCCCAATTGGGGAAGTTCTATTAAATACGGGTAATTTTTTAAATTTTTTTAAAAGGGCCCCTTTTTATTTTTTAAAATTTTTTGGGGGGATTTTGTTTTGGGAAATTTAAAACGAATTTTTTCTTGTTTTTTTGAAAAACTGGGGGAACGAGGGTGCCCCGGAAACCGGATGGGAAAAAAGGGGGGAAAAGTAAACCCGAATTATCAGACGCGTAAACTGTGGTCACTAAATAAAAAACCGGGTTATGTGTGCCTTGAAAAAAAACCATTATGTATGAAAACTGTCTGGGTTTGTTTGACTTTCTTTTTGTCAAAAAAAACCCAACCCAGGCCCCCCTTTAAATAGTGTTTTGGGAAAAAAATGAAAGGGGCCCCCTCTGATTGGTTGCTAAAGCAAACAAAAAAAGGGTTTAGACCCCAAGACGGGTTTTTAAAATTGCCCCCTCTATATGGTCATTGAATGGTGGAAATTTTGGGTTTTTATTTTTGGAGTTATATTCGGAAAAACGTATTGTGCCATTATTCTGCATTTTTTGGAGTTATGTGGTGATGATGGGGCCCCGGTATTTTTTGGGTCTTGTATTTTTGTGGTTTTTTTTGTAATATCGGCCTTAGTTTGGGTGGTTTGGCAAGGGAACATCTTAGTGATATTAGTCACCAATGTAGGGATTTTGTGGCGGTACTATTCGGTCTTTGTTTAATTTTTGGGTTTATTTGGGTGGGTTATGGTTTTTTTCCAAAAAAAGTGGGGGACAAATTGTTGATCATTTTCAGTTGTTATTTGGGCCCCTTGTATAATAATCATTATTTCAAAATAAAATTTATGTTGTAGGGGGTTTAACAAAAACTAAATCCAAAGGGGCAATGGGGCAATTTTCAATTTTTTTTTTTTTGGGGTTGGGTTCGGGAGGGGGTTGTGGGGGTGGTTTTTTTTTTTAAAAAAAAGGGGGGAGGATGGTGTTGAAAAGGGGGGGGGGTTGATGGGGGGGGCCCCGGTGTTTTTTGCTGTAGGGGGGCCCCCCAAAATTTTGAGGCAAACCCCGCCCACCTTGGGTTTACTGCAGATTTTAGAGGCGGATTTTCAATTGTTGAAATGGATCTGAAGCTTTAAATTTTGATGAGAAATTTAGCCCCTTTTAAAAGTTTGTAATTTATTCAGCGCTGAATCTGCCTCAAAAATTGACAAATCATTTATTTTCTTCAGCGCAAGGGGAAAATAGTATTGGTGCATTTAAGGGAAATTGATTCTTTAAATTTGGGAAAAAATGCCAAAAGTAAGGGTGAGGGGGGAGCTTTGACATGAGCATTTTTTGATGATTTTTTTTTTGCAGAAAAATACAGCATTAACCGCTGTTTCCTTTCTGCACAAAAAATTTCAAAAAAAAACTTTCCCTCAAAAAAAGCATCAAAAATGGGTCCCTTTTTAAAGAACCCCCATATTGGAAAATTTAAATTTTAAAGCAGACTTAGCCTGAATTTATGACAAAAAGTGTCCAAATTTTCTTCTCTTTTTGCCATTTCACAGCAGAACTATGCATTTGTAAGCTTGTTTTTTCATGTGTTTTAGGACTTTTTTATTTGTTTTGGTCTTTTGGGCTTTTTTTCATTTTTTTCATGCATTTTGCTCAATACAGAAAACGTCATTGTATTTGACTTGATTTCTGAAACTTTAAAATGCGATAGGGCCCTTTCCTTGTTTTTTGTGCAACATGTAACACAGCTAAAAGTGAAAAAAAAGTGGTGTGTGCGACATGCTTATTCCCATTCCCATTTGGAACCTTAATGTCACAATTTTTTGCTCACTTTTTAAAACACAATCGCAAAAAAGGGAAAAACAATGTGTGAATACGGTCCTAGAATGCTATAATATTCATGGGAAATCTTAGCTTCCAGAAAGTGTCTATGGTTAGTAATTAGAGATGGGCGAATTTTCAAAATTCGATTCCCCGGATTCGCGAATTTTCGCAAAAATCGTTTGGGAAACCAAAATTACTTCGGGACAATGGGTTTTTAAAAACAGCTATTTCGTGCTGCACAGAGCTGCGGGTGTGTGAACTTGTGCCATGCTTAACCCTTTAACCCCTCGTACCTAGTCAGGTGTTTGGGGGTTCAGCCCTGGACGTATGGTACGTCTGAGGATCGCGAAACTCTAAAGCGGTTTCGCGATCGGCGCGGGGTGTCAGTGTATTTTACAGCTGACATCCGCAGCGGGGGCCCCAGACCCGGAGCGCCCCGGGGGGGGGGGGGGGGGGGGGGGGGTTAACCCTTAATTATGCGCGTTCGGGCCCAAATAATAAAGGGGAGCAGGGGAGACGCTCCTCCTGCGTTTGTCGGCGGCGCAGCGACGGATGGGGCATTGCGGCTCCTGCCCTTACAGACACACAGGGCAGAAATGCTTCCCGGGTTGTCTGTGACGTCCAGCCCGGCCGGCCCTGTGGGCAGCCCGGCATCGTGAGACTTTGTCATAGGAACCAGTCTTTGAACAGCTATGCATGATTCTATTGAATAGAGTCTAAAGATCTTCATTAAAAACCCCTAGGGGGGAAAAGTAAAAAAAAATGTGAAAAAGTGAAAAAAGTAAAAAAAGTGAAAACAAGAAAAAACACAAACACAAAAAAAATAAAAATACGTCCCCGCCTTTTCCTTTAAAAAACGCCAATCGCACCAAAAAAAAGATAAAAAAAATAAAGTACCCTTTTTGGTATGCGCATGCGAAACCCTGCCCTATAAATCTGTATGTTAATTAACCGTACGGTAAACCCCGAAAAAAAAAAAAAAAAAATCACAAAATTTTAAGATTATTGTTCATCCCGAACAAAAAAAAGGGAATAAAAAGCGATAAAAAAACCCCTGAACCCAAAGTTGTCCCAAATTAAAACGTAGTTCACCCCGAAAAAAAAAAGCCTTTTCAGCTTGTTCGGAAAATAAAAAATGTATGTTCAGAATTTTGCGATGCTTTTAAATATTGTTTTCACAAAAAAAACCCTTTTCTTTTTTTTTTTTAAAGTGTTTCAAACATAAAAAAAACTATTAAATAGGGTTGCCATAATCGTGGACCCAAAGAGTAAGCTAACTTACAGGATACTGCATGGTGAGCCTGTTAAAATAAAAATAGAAAAAACTATGGATTGCGTTTTTTTTTTGGCCCCCAAAAAATGGTTTTAAAGGATCAAAAAGCCTTGTCCCCCAAAAAAGATTTTTAAAAAACGTCAATTTCATTCGCAAAAAAAAAGCCCCTCACAGCTCCAAGCACAAAAAAAATTTAAAATTTATGGCTCTCAGACTATGGCGATGAAAAAAACTTTTTTTTCCCGGGTTGAAAAAAGGTTTTATTGTTTTTAAAAGCAGTAAAAACATAAAAAACTTCAATTGGGTACGGTGAAAATCGTTTTGCCCGTGAGTAAAGTCCCCATGTATATATACCATACGTGACCGCTAAAAAAAATAAAAAAAAAAAACTCCCCAAAGTTGCTGTTTTTGTTAAAATCTCAAAAAAAATTTTTAAAATAAAAAGTAAACATAGCATTATGCACCCAAAATGGTACCAAAAAAAATTCAACCCCCCCGCAAAAAACAAGCCATACACAGCTTCAACAGAAAAAATAAAAAAGTTATGGCTGTAGTGGGCAATAATAAGCAATTTTTTTTTAGAGATTTTACTGTGTAAAAGAAAAAAAACAGAAAAAAATATTAAATCTATTCATTGTAAATTGTACCCACCCCCATAGTAAAGTTTAAAATATTTACACGGGACGGCGAATGCTGTAAAAATTGAAACTCAAAAAACAATGCCGCTGCGTTTTTCCCCCCCTTTTCATTGCCCCAAGTAAAAAAATACTATGGAAAAACCTGGAAACAAAATGCAAGTTTCACCCTAGATGAGCCTGATGGGGGTTGAATCCAAAGGGGGGGGATTCTGGAAGGTTTTGTGTTTGCTATTTGGGGGGTTTGCAAAAGCGACAGGGCCCCCCCAAAAATCTGGTTCCCAAAAGCCAATAGCGCTCCCTCCCTTTAGCCCCGCATGCGCCCAAACGATTTACACCCCCTGTGGGTATTGCCCAACTTGGAAAAAATTGCTTAACAAGTTTTAGGTTCTTTTTTCCCGGATTCCTTGTATATATGAAACTTTTAAGCTAAAATTGCGATTTATTGGAAAAATTTTTTTTTTATTTTCAAGCCTTATGCTAAAAAAAAATTTGTGAATCACCCGGGGGTCTTTAATAATGCACCCCCGGAATATTCTTAAAGGGGTGTAGTTTTCCCTTTGGGTCTTTTTGGGGTTTTTTGGGTTTAGCACCCTTTGGGGTCCCCAAACCCGAAATGGGCCCAAATAAAATTATTGAAAAAGGACCCCAGAGTAAGTAGGTGCTCCTCCTATTCTGGGGTTTGGGGGAGCCAAATAATGCATAGGGCCACATTTGGGATATCTCTAAAAACGGGCAGAATCGGGGGAATTGTATTAAGTTGCATTTACCCTTTGTCACTTTACCGTATTCCAGTGAATAATGAAAAAATATGAAAATCTGCAAAAAAAAGTGGAAAATTTGAAATTTACCTCCATTTGTTTAATTTTTTGAAAAAATTTTGAAGGGTTATCAAACTTCCTAAATAGGGTTAAAAAGTTAAGGGGTTAGTTTCTCGAGGATCACTTGGGGGGGGATCTAAAATGCAGGCCCTCAAAGCCACGTCAGGGAAATGGAGTGGTCCTAAAAAAATGTATATTGCAAATTTTTTGAAATGTGAGAAATTACTATAAATTTTTAAGCCCTCTAATGTCGTAAAAAAAAAAAAAAAGACATTTAAAAAAATGATGCCAACCTATGTGGAATATGGGGTGCTGTTTAAACTATTTTGTGGTGAATTAATTATCTTTCAAATCACAAATTTTTTTCCCAAAATTTTATGAAATTTTTATATTTTTCACAAAAACAACAAGGGTTGTATGGATAAAAAATTTTTACTAAAATTAAACCAATGTGTCAGAGAAAAATTCTGAAACACATGAAAAGGTAAAAGTGTCAAAAAATTATTTCACTAAATTGACCTGTCAGATTTTTAAAAATAGGGCTGTGTCAGGAAAGGCAAAAAGGCGGTCCTTTTGGGTTAAATATGCAAGGGAGCTTGGTTTTGGGTTTTATACAATGTTGGTTTTAGATGCACGCAGATGGTGCCGCCGCTTTAGAAACGTTACAAAAAAATTCCCTGGCACTTAAAGGAAAAAGACCAAAAAAATGAAGGGGGAATGTGGGTTTATAAAGTCATGGGGAGCGCCAGCTGGAAAAAAACAAGCGTGGGCTAGGTGGCAACTCAGTGACAGATGTGGGGTGACGGCGCAGCCCCAGCGATGAGGTCAGGCAGTGCACAATGACATTTGGGGGTGGCAAAAAAGGGGGAGGCCAAGTGGGCCCCAAGACACATTTTGGGGTTGACGGATAACAGAGCAGCAGATGAGGTTTTGACAGTGGACAATGACATTTTGGGAGGTGGCAAAACAGGGAGGCCACGGTGGGACAATGACACAGTGTGGAGGTGACGCAGGAGCAAAAAGCATGAGGTCAGAGGTGGCACAATGACAGGGGTGGACGGTGTCAAAACAGTGTAGGCCACAGGTGGCACAAATAACGAGAGTGGAGGTTTAGGCCCCGCAATAGCAGCAGTAGCAGCAGAGGTATAGAGTGGGACAAAGACACAGTGTGGAGGTGGGTGGCAAAAACCGCCATGGTAAAGATGGGGTGGGAGATGGAGAAACTGTCAGCAGATGTGTGGCATCAGGGGGTGGCGGCATCAGAATAGTGGTGAGGAGGTTTGTTTGAACCCGACTATTTTTCCGTTTGGGGTAAGACATTATGGCTGATTTAAACTGACGCTTTAAAGGGTTGGTGTGGGGAAAAATGGGGTTCACGCCTGATTTCTGACAAAGGGTTTAGTGTTATGAAATTTGGGTAAGGCAAATTTCTTCTTGGCGTTGAAAAACACCGTTTCTTTTTGGGGACCACAAAAAGAAGAAAAAAGCTTAATTAACCCTGGATTAAATTTCAAAAAATGAGCAACCAAAAATGAAAGGGTTTTTTATTGTAAAAAAAGCTGTTTCTTTAAAAAAATACAACAGGAATGGCTTTTTTTTCCCCCTTGGAGA
Source organism: Phyllomedusa bahiana (assembly GCA_025379985.1). Lineage (NCBI taxonomy): Eukaryota > Metazoa > Chordata > Amphibia > Anura > Hylidae > Phyllomedusa > Phyllomedusa bahiana. The sequence continues at coordinate 3,628 of JAODAL010078677.1, read as the reverse complement.
TTTTTTAATGTTATGCAGCTGCAGTGGGCACACGGATTTCAGATCCAATACCAAAAAAATAAAATAAAAATTAAGAGAACAGTCTTGAGACAAGCTGAGACACCCAAAAAAAACGCTTATAAAAACCAGTTCTCCAGTAACAATCGCCGGGGGCGACCTTCCCTGATCAGTACAGTGGAGGGTATGAGCCCCCCGGTCGCGCCCGGGACTTATATAGTGCGGTGCGTCACGAATCCCCCCGGGTTTGATTGGCTTTCTCTGCACGTCATAGGTATCCTTTTCTTCCCCCAGATCTTTGCCCCATGTAAAGCATTTTATAAATTTAAAAAAACAGCTTCGTTCCCCGACCGGGCCCGTATTAGGGGGGTACAGGCGGGGGCATTTTGGGCAAAATTTCACCAGGGCGAGGTGAAGAAATTTTGCCCCCCCATGAAACATAAATTGCCTAAAGAAAAAAAGTGCATCTCACAACCAAAGCCCAAAAAATACAGAAAAAAAATTTTCCACAAAGTTTACATATAAAATTACTAGATTTTAGTCATACAGTTACCAAAAAAACACTGTACACGAAAACCAGAATCCAAGACCATAAGACCCCAATTTCCCCGCCACAGTGACCGATAATACTACCACACCAAGCCACATATCACCCTTAGTGACCAAATCGCAAACACCCTGACCACTATCCCAGCACATAGTGACTGATAATAAAAACGAATTATGATACAAACCATATACTACAAACCTATATTACCAGCTACAGTGGTGGATACCTGTGAAACAGTCTGCACACATATAAATGGTTACATAAAGTTTTTTATGTTTACAGGAGACGTTCTGAAGAGTTGTTCCTTCTCTTTTCTTCTCCCTCTGTCCAGAGCCTGACGATATCCGATCTTCACTGTAAAATTTTTCAAAAAAAAATATCTTAAGACTCCTCACTTTTCAGATTCTCTCCAATTCCTTTCTCTTCAAAATCCCCTTATAGCATTCATATGGTTGCCATGTAAAAGCCCCCGTAGCCATGTAGAGCCCCCTATAGCCATGTAGTACCCCTATAGCAGTGTAGCCCCTGTAGCCCGTGTGGGCCACTGTTGGGGCAGTTTTGCCCCCCGTAGCCCGTTTTGCCCCCCTGTAGCCGTTGAGCCCCCTGTAGCCCGTTGATGCCCCCGTTATCCGTAGATGCCCCTGTAGCCGTGATGCCCCTTGTCCAGTGATGCCCCCTTTTTGCCAGTAATTCCCCCCTAGCGTGTGCCCCCTTTTAGCCGTGTGCCCTCCGTAGCGTGATGCCCCCCCTTTTAGCTAATGTGCCCCCCATTGTAGCCCGTGATGCCCCCCTTGTGCCAGTGATGCCCCCCTTGTAGCCCGTGTGCCCCATTGTAGGCAGTGTGCCCCCCTTTTAGCCGTTTGCCCCCCCGTAGCCAGTGTGCCCCATTGTAGCCCGGATGCCCCCCTTGTTTGGGGTGATGCCCCCCCTTGTAGCCAGTGTGCCCCCATTGTGAGGATGCCCTATTGTAGCCCGTGTCCCCCCATTGTAGCCAGGATGCCCCTTGCGCCAGGTTTCCCCCATTGTAGGTGATGCCCCCCCTTGTAGCAGTGTGCCCCCATTGTGCCGTGATGCCCCTTGTAGCCAAGTTCCCCCCTTGTAGCCAGGATGCCCCATTGTAGCCAAAAGGGTTTCCTCATTTGCCAGTGGCCCCCCTTGTAGCGTGGCTTCCCCCCGTTTAGCCCGTGTGCCCCCCTTGTAGCCGGATGCCCCCATTGTAGCCGGAGCCCCCCTTGTAGTCAGGATGCCCCATTGTAGCCAGTGTGCCCCCCTTGTGCCGTGTGCCCCCTTGTGCCCGTGTGCCCCCTTTTTAGCCGGATGCCCCCCTTTTAGCCAGGATGCCCCCCGTGCCAGTGATGCCCCCCTTGTACCCGGATTCCCCCTTGTGCCAGGATCCCCCCGTACCCGTGTGCCCCCCTTTTAGCCAGTGTGCCCCCTTGAGCCCGGTGCCCCCCCTTTTTAGCCGGTGCCCCTTGTGCCTGGATGCCCTGTAAGTAATTTTAAAATTTAAAAAAGAGTACTCACCCGGGCGGTGTCCCGGTGGAGCTGTTCCGTGGGGAGCGCAAGCGGTGTAAGCGGTGTGGAGTTTTTTTCACGCTGCTTACGTGCCCGCAGCTCCCAGGGATCTCCTCGGCGGGGGGGGAGAGTGCCAGCGAGGAGATCGAGCGTCGCGGGGGGGGCAGTGAAAGCCCGTGCCCCCTGTGAGTGAACGGGGAGGGGTCAGGACGGGGGGTCCGTCCCGCCTCCTCCTGTACTGGCACCGTGGCTCGGCGTGTTGTAAAACGTGCGCAGAGTCAGGGGCGCTCCCCCCGGGGGACAGGGCGGCCCTGGGCCCCCCTCGGGTGAGGGGGCCCCGGCGCCCCGGGCGACGCCCGCCTGTCCGCCCTTGGAAGGCCCTGGGTAAGGCCTACAGGGGTTTGTGGCCTGGGCGTTTTGAACCAGGGGGACCCCCCCCGCCGGCAGGTAATCCCCCCTTGTTCACACGTGAGAGGAAACAGGCAGGGACTTGTTTCTGAGCGAGCTCTGGGGTTTTTTGTAGTTCCCAACTTTGAAAGTGGAAAAGAGGGGAATCAAAAGAGGGCGGCGTGGTAGCCAGGTAGGCCTTATAGCCAGGTATAGCCCCCATAATCAGGTTTAGGGCCCCCTTGCAGCCAGGTAGACCCCAATTTGAGCGGTAAGGGCCTCTTTAGCCGGTGGGGAGGCCCCCCTTTTTTGTAGCCGGGTAGGCCCCCCTTTGTGGTAGCCGGGTAGCGGCCCCCCTTTGTAGTAGCCAGGTAGCGGCCCCCTTTTAGTACCCAGGTAAGGCCCTTTGTAGTGCCGGTAGGGCCCCCTTTGTAGTGCCGGTAGAGGCCCCTTTGTAGTAGCCAGGTAGGGCCCCTTTGATACCCAGGGGCCCCTTTTGTATAGCCGGGTAGGGCCCCTTTGTGTAGCAGGTGTTTGCCCCTTTGTAGTAGCCAGGTGGGGGGGGGCCCCATTTGTAGTAGCCAGGTGTTGCCCCCTTTGTAGTACCCCCCGGTAAAGCCCCCCTTTGTAGAGCCGGGGGTTTTTGGTTTTTGCCCCCTTTGAGTAGCCAGGTAGAGGCCCCTTATAGTAATAAAAAAAAAAAATAAAAGCCACTTCCCTCACCAGGCCCCCTGCAGCTCGGAAATCTCCCGGCGACCGATCAGCGTCGCAGGGGAAGTGAGTGCAGCCGGCGTTGCGACGTGTTCTTGTACAGGCAAACGCGCGTACATAAGGGGGAGAAGGGAGGGTTATTTGTGTTTGGGGAAAATAAAGGGGGGCCCGCTGGTTTTTTGGGCAACAAGACAGTCTTACCCCTAGAGTTTTATAATTTCCCCCTATTTGGCAGTGTATGGTGGTAATATTGGTCTTATTGTAATGGATTGTATTAGAAAACGTTTGTTGGGATTTTCTGCACCTTTATGGTGGAGATATGTGGTGATGATATTGCGGCATTTTGGGTATTTGTCTTTTGTTGTTATGGAAATATTGGCTTGTTTATGTTTGATCAGTAACATTATTGGTATTAGTCAAGTAGTGTATGTGGCGGATTTTTGGTCTGTATTTTTTTTTTTTTATTTG
>JAODAL010078676.1:0-12833 GCA_025379985.1 Phyllomedusa bahiana | reverse complement strand
CCCCCAAGGCCTATCCATGCGGTCGGGCCCCCCCCGGAAAAATCCTTGTTAATCCTTCAGAAAATACCTATGTTTATTTATCATTGCAATAAATTTAAAATCTGTAGCAGACATATATATCCATTGCAGCTATACATATTGTGTCTAGCTATAAATTTATATATAAATACCTGTGTTTATTTATCACTGCAATAAATTTAAAATCTGTAGCAGACATATATATCCATTGCAGCTATACATATTGTGTCTAGCTTAAATTTATAATATTAAAGAGTAGTTTTGTGTCTTGCAGTTCCATAACTGCAAGCATACATCCATACATCCTTACTGAGTTTTGCTGAATCAATCAGGTGACTAGTCAAGTGACTAGTTAGGGGTGTGATTACCTAATCCACAGAGCTTAAATTGTACCTGTGTGAAGCTAAGAGGCCTAGTGAGTAGAGATGGGCGAATTTCCCGAAATTCGTTTCGTTCACTTCGCCGAATTTCTCGGCAAAAAATAACTTCGTTCCGAATTACTTTGGCACGAATCACGTTAAAAAACAGCTATTTCCAGGCTGCACAGAGCATGCAGGGTGCTGTAGAACGTTGTGTCATGCTTAAATATGCAGAGGGAGCTTGGTTTGGTCTTCATAAAAATTTTTGTGTTTTAGTATGACACAACACATGACTGCCGCCGTTCTTAGAATCGCTTCACTATAAAATTCCCTGGGCACTTAAGAGGGCAAAACTGGGCCAAAAAACTGAATCGGGAATGTTTGCCTGAAAAAAGTCATGCCAGAGAAAGCTGGAAAAAAAACAAGCTGAGAGCTCGTGTGGCAACATTAGTGACAGAGTGTGGAGGTGACGGCGCTAGCCACAGCAGCATTACGTCAGACAGTGGCAAAAATTTACATTCTGGAGGTGGCAAAAACAGGAAAAAGGTCAGAGTGGCACAATTTACACAGTGTGGAGGTTTCCCCGGCAGCAGCAAACATGAGGTCAGACAGTGGCACAATGAAACAGTGTTGAGGTCACAGCAGCTGCCACGGCAGCCAGCATGAGGTTCAGGACAGTGGCACAATGGACACAAATGTGTGGGTCACGGCAGCAGTCACAGCAGCAGCATGAGGTCAGACAGTGGCACAATGACACAGTGTGTAGGTCACAGCAGCAGCAGCATGAGGTCAGGCAGTGGCACAATGACATTCTGGATGTGGCAAAAAAACAGGAGTAGGCCACAGAGTGGGACAATGACACAGTGTGTAGGTCACGGCAGTAGCCACAGCAGCAGCACAGCATGAGGTCAGACAGTGGCACAATGACATTCTGGAGGTGGCAAAAACAGGAGTAGGCCACAGAGTGGGACAATGACACGTGTGGAGGTCATGGCAGCAGCACACAGCCCGCAGCATGAGGTCAGACAGTGGCACAATGACACAGTGTGGAGGTCACGACAGCAGACACAGCAGAACGCATGAGGTCAGGCAGTGGCACAATGACATTCTGGAGGTGGCAAAAACAGGAATAGGTCAGAGTGGCACAATGACACAGTGTGGAGGTCACGGCAGCAGCCACAGCAGCAGCATGAGGTCAGGCAGTGGCACAATGACATTCTGGAGTTGGAAAAAACCGGCGTAGGCCACAGAGTGGGACAATGACACAGTGTGGAGGTCACGGCAGCAGCCACAGCTGCAGCATGAGGTCAGGCAGTGGCACAATGACATTCTGGAGGTGGCAAAAACAGGAGTAGGCCACAGAGAGGGACAATGAAAGAGTGTGGAGGTCACGGCAGCAGCCACAGCAGCAGCATGAGGGCAGGCAGTGGCACAAATGACAATTCTGGAGGGGGGCAAAAACAGGAGTAGGTCACAGAGTGGGACAATTTACACAGTGTGTAGGTCACGGCAGCAGCCACAGCAGCAGCATGAGGTCAGGGCAGTGGCACAATGACACAGTGTGGAGGTCACGGCAGCAGCCACAGCAGCAGTATGAGGTCAGACAGTGGCAAAATGACACAGTGTGGAGGTTCACGGCAGCAAGCCACAGCAGCAGCAGGAGGTTTAGGCAGTGGCACAATGACATTCTGGAGGTGGCAAAAAACAGGGTAGGCCATAGAGTGGGACAATGACACAGTGTGGAGGTCAATGGCAGCAGCCACAGCAGCAGCATGAGGTCAGACAGTGGCACAATGACACAGTGTGGAGGTCACTGCAGCAGCCACAGCAGCAGCATGAGGTCAGACAGTGGCACAATGACACAGTGTGGAGGTCATGGCAGCAGCCACAGCAGCAGCATAGCGAGGTACAGTGGCACAATGACATTCTGGAGGTGCAAAAACAGGAGTAGGCCACAGAGAGGGGGCAATGACAACAGTGTGTGGAGGTCACTGGCAGCAGCCACAGCAGCAGCATGAGGTTTAGACAGTGGGACAATGACAGAGTGTGGAGGTGGGTGGCAATACCAGTCCCTGGGGAACGATGGTTGGTGGCAGATGGAGAAACTTTCAGCAGATGTGTGGCATCAGGGGGTGGGGGGCGGCATCAGAATAGTGGCTGAGGCAGGTAGTTTGGGAAACCCAGACTCATTTCTCACAGTTTGGGTGAGGCGTCATGGCTGATGTAGTCTGACGCCTAAGGCATTGGTTGTGGAAATCCTGGCCCATCGCGCCTGATTCATCTTGACAAAGGTCAGTCGTTCCACATTTCCCATGGACAAGCGGGTTCTCCTTGGGGGGGAACGATGGCCCCCCCCGCACTGAACACCCGCTCTGATCCACACTACTGGCGGGCAGGACGCTTCTCCACTGAAATCGGCAAAGTTGCGGCACACATCCCCGTTTGGCTGCCAGTGTCCGCGGATCTTTAAAATGGGGGTTTTCAGAGTGTGTCCATGTAGGCCAACCACCTGTTGGTTCAGGGATGCTCTGGTCCTGCTGCTGCTGGCGATACCTCTCACTAGGCGGGGGGAAAGGAAGTGTATCAGTGTCCGGGCTTAGGTTGTGTGTGGAGTGGTTTTGTCCTACCCCCCCCCCCACCTTCCCCAGCAGCCGGGCACGTAGTGGCGCTGAGGAACCCCCCGGGGAGACCTGTCAGAGGGGGACGTTGCCCCACTAGGCAGCGGCCAAAATGATTACGGAGGTTTCCCTTAGTATTTGAGTTTGTCCTCCCTTTAAAAGTGGGAAAAAAGGCTCCCATTTTTGGACCGGGGGTTTGCGGGGTCCAATAGGGTGGAGGGCGAATCATCCCTCTGCCCGGATGTGACTATACGGCTTTCACTAGCCAGGCAAATAAGTGTGCGGGCCATCTGACAAGTGACTCCGAGGGGCCCCCTGCCCCCATTTCCATGTATATCCCCCGGTGTTGGGGGTCATCTGCTCGTCTTCCTCATCTCCATCCACCTCTCCTGCTGCTCCTTTTCCTCTCTCTTGTACCTGGGTAGAAAATCCCTCTTTCACTAACAATGCTTTGCCCCCAATGTCCCCCTCTCCCCATTTCAGTCCCCCCGGGACTCATGTGGCCACGAGGTTGTCGCCACGTCTCCAGTCCCCCGCCCAGACAGTTTTTTTCAGCATCTGTTCCGGGACTAAAGCGTGGAATGACTTTATTATCCTGTAGTCCTGGGGACTGACAAATAACGTCGCCTCCCCGAACAAAGGGCAGGTGTCACGCATGGAGCTGCCATGGTGACATCAAAGTTACAAGGGAGTATTCTGTCTGGGGATCATAAAAAAAATCGTTAAGGGCCCTTTCCTGTTCATACGTGGTCCAACATGTGCAGGCGGGAAATTCCAAGGGTGGAAACATCGAAATATCAGGTGGTTGGGGAGGGCCTTTTTGCCGCTGCAACTCGAGGAGGGATGTTCCTGGCTTTTTTTAGGAATGGAAAAGTGCATGCCAGTTCCTGGCCTTTTCAGAATTTTTGAAGATCGGTGGAAGACTTCGGGAACTTTTCAAAAACCAGATTGAACAGTGCGATGCAGGGTGCATGGACCATCCCTCCTCGGTGGCGGCGGAACACCATGTTCCTCCCATTGCCCGTCACGGGTTCGTTTTGCATTGGCAGGAAAAAGCCACACATCGTTTTCTTGCTGCATGACAGGAGCAGTTCCCCCCTGTGTGATTTTGTTCCCCGGGCAAGCCCGGTGTTAAAATGCGGGGACCCCGTGTGTCCTATAAATGTGGTATGATGGAGCAGTACTTTGGAGGCTGAGATTGGTTTGGTTGGGTGGAGGGGAGGAGGCGGACAGGGGCGCAGGAGCACCCAGTTTGACAGTGGGGAGAAAGCGGCGTTCCCTGTCCAAAGGGTTGTTGGTGTCCCCTGGGCAGGAAGCACATTCCCCGGGGCCCGAAAAGGCATGTTTGACCCCCCCCGTAGTTACGCCCCAGACGTCCGCCTCCTTTTGACTTGGAACCAAACCCGAAAAGTTTAAGGAGGGCCCCACCTTCTTTTCATTTTTATGAAGTGCGGTACGCCTTTTTGGAAAAGAAATTAATGGCTTGGTGCTTCCATCTGGGGCTGGGCACAAGCCATTGTTTTTTCGAATGGTGCAGAGTTCCCATTTGGGGGGGGAGGGGGCTGCATTTTCCCCAAAAACTTGGACAGGAGCACGGTTTGTGTTTACCTAGGTTTGGAAACCCTTCATTGGGCCCCTTTTGAGAACCTGGGGGAGGTGGCGGCGCCTTTTTGACGAGGGGGGGAGCTCCCCGGCGGGAGATGATTTTCGGGGGGGGGCCAGTGGGCCCCCCCCCCCCCCGGGGGGGTTTAAGTTGGGTTTTAACTGGCTGGGAAATGGGGGGTGGTCCAAGGGCGTGTGCTTTTTGGGGGTCTTTGGGGGCGGGGGTTTGGGGGAGGGTAAAACATCACCCCGTTTTCCCAGGCCCACTGGGAAAAGGCCCCTTTTTTCCCAGCCCGTTGGGGTGCCCTTTAAAAATCCCTCCCCGCTTTACTTTTTTTAAGATTTTTATCCCAATTGGGTTCCCGGGTTTTTGCAAAAAAACTGCCCCCGAAGGGGGGTTTTGTGCCAACGTGCACGGGTTCATGGCCGGGGTCCCGGCCCGACCCCCCGGGGGGGCCGCTCCTTTTTTGGCCTGCGAACTTTTGGTTTTTTACCCCCCCGGGGGGGGGGGCCCTTGGCGCCCGGGATTTAAAGGGGGGGGATGAGGATAGGCCCCGAATCGGGTGGGTGGGGGCCCGGAGGAGTACCCCCTTCTTAAAATGGGTTTAAAAACCCCGCCCCCCCCCCGGCCCCCCAAGGTTTTCGGCGGGGTTTGGGAAAAAATTATCATTTTGTGGGTTTTTTCCCCACGTGGGTTTTCAGGTTTGTTGCAGGGTGCTCCCCCCCACAAATCCCAAAAGTACTTCCCCAAAGGGCCCGGATTTCAAAAACAGGGGATTTGGCCCAGGGGCGCTGCCACAAAGGTAACGGATGCCCCCCAATTTGCATCCCGCTAAGTGGGCGCGAGCCCCCAATTGGGGATCGGTGGGAAAACCGGGAAGGGACCAGTTGCGGGGGAAAACTAGGGCACTGGTCCGGGCTAGCCCCCAAAATATTTTTTTGGGCGAAGGTTTCCACCCCTTTGGGGGGGTTTCAGGTGTATTGGGGGGGAGTGCCTGAAACCAAGAAAAAAAAACCCCTTTTGGGTTGGGGGGGGTTTTGGAAAAAGGGACCCCAGTTACAAAAGGGCGTTGGGCCTTTTCCAGGGGATGGGACCCCCTTTGGACCCCGGGGGCCCTTTTCCAGAATTTTTGGGGCACCACCCAGGGCGACTGCCCCCCTCCCTTTTTGGGACAAAATTTTTTTAAAATTTTACAGAACTTTTTAGAATACTGGGTTTTATATAAAATCACCTTTGGTTTTTTTTTGTTTGGGGCCCAAAATGAACCCACAGAAAGGGGGAAGGGGAAAAAAATGGCCTTTACAAAAGGGCCCTAAATTTAGACCCCAAAAAACTTTTTTTTACTAATTTTTGCCAAAAGGTTAAATTTCCCTTTTGGGGGGTTTTTAAAAAAAATGGCGAAAAGAAATTTTTTTTTTGGGCGGGTGAAAAACAAAAATTTTTTTAACTGGGCATTTTGGCGGTTTAAATAAAAGATTTTTTTTTGGGTTTTTTGCCGGGAAAACAACGTTTTTTAACCCCCAGAAATGGAAAAAATTTTTTGAAAAACCAAAAATGAACTTTTTGTTTTTCCAATTTTCTTTTTTTTCTACGCCAAACAACAAGAGATAAAATTGTAATTAAACCTTCGCTTGTGAATTATGCGGAAAGGGGAAAATTATTAAAATTTTGGGTTTTGAAAAAAAACGGTTTTTGGAAAAAATAAAACCCCCAAAGAAAAAACAAAACCCAATTAAACCCGGGGGGTTTTAAAATTTCGTTGGGGCCCCACAAAAAATGTTTTGCTGTTAAATTTTTTTTTTGCAAAAAAAGTTTGTTTAAAACCCCTTTTTTAATTACCCCGGAAAATTTTTTTAAAATTTTTATTTAAATGGGGTTTTTGGGGTTTAGCAATTTTGCAAAAACAAGAAAAAATAAATTTAATTCCGGGGAAATTTGGCACCCCCAAAAAGTAATTTTGCGTTTTTAAAGCGGTTTTTTGCCCAAAAAAAAAAAGTTTAAAATTTTTTAATTCGGGAAAACACAAAAATATGTAATTTTTTTGGGCAGAAAATAGGTTTTTTGGGGGGAACCCCCCAAAAAATGTTAATTCCCCCCCAAAAAGTTTCCGAATTAGCAAACCCAAAAAAGTATTTTACTGTTAAAATTGGGTTTTTTTGGGACCCCAAAAGAGTAAAAAGTAATTTTACCTTGCTTTGGGTTTTTGACAGGAAAAAAAGTATAAATTTTTGGGGTTAAAAAATTTCTTGGGGGTAGCCAACAGAAAAAAGTAATTAATGGTTTTGAATTTTCGGTTTTTTGCAACCCCAAACAAGGGTTTTTACTGTTAAATTGCGGTTTTTTTGCCACAAAACAAAGTTAAAATTTTAATTATTTCCTTTGGGAACCAAGGAAAAAAGTATTAATTTTTGGGGTTTTAAAAAATGGTTTTTTGGGTGAAAAACCGTTTAAAACCCCAGTTAAAATTACTGGATTAAACCCAAAAAAAGAGCCCCAAATGTTTCTTGGTGTTTTCTGCCCCCCAAAAAAAATTTTATTAATTCCTTTGGGTTTGTAAGGAAAAAAAAAATTTTTTTGGGTTGAAAATGACGTTTTTGGGGTCAGCACACCAAAAAAAAAAGCTTTAATAACCCCTGGTTAAATTCGCCCAAAGAATTGAGCCACCCCAAAAATGTAGCTTTGTAGGGGTTACAATTGGGTTTTCTACGACCCCAAAAGAGAAAATATTTTTATTAACCTTCCCTTTAAATTTTCTCGGAAAAATGTAAAAATTTTTTTGTTTATTTCTTTTGGGGCGCACACCGCAAAACAAAATTAATTTTAACCCCTGGATTAAATTGCGCAAAGAATTTAGCAACCCCCCAATTTTTGGGTTTTTAAAGGTGTTTCTCGCCCCCCCAACAAAGAAAAAATTTTTTAAATTAAACCTTCGCTTGTGAATTATTAAGGGAAAAAAGTATTATTTTGGGTTTAAAATGCGGTTTCTTGGGGTGCACACCCGCAAAACAACGCTTAATTTTAACCCCCGGGTGTAAAATTTCGCCAAAGAAATTTAGCAAAAAAACTAGTGCTTTGTGCTTTTTTCAATTGCTTTTTTTCTACGCCACACAACAAGAAAAAAATTTTAATTTTAAACCCTTGCTTGTGAATTATGTACAGGGAAAAAAAAATATATTTTTGGGTTTTAAAAAAGGCGGTTTTTGGGGCACACACCACAAAAAAAACCCCAAATTTTGCGAAAATTGCCAAAAGAATTGAGAAAAAAAATGTGTTTTAGGGTTTTCAAGGTTTTTTAACCCCAAAAAAAAGGTAAAATTTTTAAAATTTTTTGGGGGAATTTGTCGGGGAAAAAGAAAGGGGGTTTAAAATGGGGGTTTGGGGGAAAGAAAAAACGCTTTTAAATGGATTAAAAGCGCCCAAAAAATTGGTACAAATAGAGCTTTGTGCGGGCAATTTTTTGTTTTTACCCCAAAAACGATTTTAAAAATTTAAAACCTCCTTTTGGAAATTTTTGACAAAAAAAATGTATAATTTTTTTTTAAAAAAAAGGTTTCCCTTTCAGCCCACCGCAAAAAAACCCTTATTTAAAAAGGATGTAAATTTGGCCCCAAAAGAAATTAGCAAAAAACCAGACAGGTTTCTTGCTTTTTCTGCCAACCCCAAGGAAAAAATTTTTTTAAGTTTGAAAATTTGCGGGAAAAAAATAATTTTTTAAAAGACCTTTTTTGGTCCCAACCCCAAAAACCAAACCCTTTAAAACCGGAAGTTTTTGAAATTTTAAAAAACCTTTTTTTTAAATGAATAAAAGGGAAAATTTCTTAGATCCCCCTGGTTTGAATGGGTTTGGGCTAGTGGGCCCTGGAATTTTGATAATAAAAACGAATGCTTTTAAAGAACTCTTGGAAAAGCTGAAAACCCCCCAAAAAAATCACTTTTAAAAAAATCATTCTTCGTGAGAGCTATCACAATCAGCCGCGGCGCACCTTCCCTGATCAGTACAAGAGAGGAGTGTGAGCTCCCGGGTCGCCCCGGGGATTATATGTGGGGATGAATCACAGAATCCCGCCGGTTCTTGCTTGGCTTCATCTCTGCACTGTCTGCGGGCTATGCCCTTTTTCCCTCCCAAGTGCTTTGCCCCATGTGGGCCCCTGTGCCGCAGCCATTTTATCAATCAAAAGCACACTTGTTCATGGAAAAGTACCCCAAACTTCGATTCGTTCAGAACCGAATTTTCCTGAAATTCTAAAAAAATTTCCACTTCGTTTAAATCGTTGCCCATCTCTACTAGTGAGTAATCGGGTGCGTGCGAGTGTGTCTTTTTGTCAATTGTGGTCGTTTTGCTTAAGTGGGATTTTAATATTGGGGACTTTAGTTTGGGGGTTTTTAGAAAGTTCAGTATTATACAGATTTTTCTATTTGTTTGTATTTCTTTTTTGTAACTCCCCTGGTTCCATGTTTGAAAATGCTGTCCTGCAAACCTGTGCAATGTAAGCCATTCTTCCCCAACAGTTCGGGGGCCCTATTGTGGCAAGATGTGGACACTGCACATTTAGAAGCCCGTATCCGGATCGTGTTGCCTGAGATCATTGCCAACTTGAAAGCGATTCGTGCTCCCTGAGCAATCACTTGCAGGTGAAATGCTGGGGAGGAGGGGTAGCATGGGGGGGTCAGGAACATGAGGCGCTACTGGGTAAAGTTAAAATAAAAGGGTAGAGGGAAATTGTCAGGAGGTAGCCCTGAATTTGGACACCCCCAAAAAAATTTGCAAGTTTGGCAATGGGGGGGATGTCAGTTCAAAAATAGCACTGCTGCAGCAAGACACTCCCCATGTCTGCCCAGTAAGAGGGGAATAGGGTGGCAGGTAAGGTGACAGGTGCTTGTATTTGGGGGGCCATTTAAAGGGGCACGTTTGGGGAAATTGGGGGCCCGGGATTTTGCGAACGTAGTTTCCCTGGGGCTGATTTAAAAATTTTGTGGATCGGGCCCGGGACGATTGCTGGGGGGGGCTGGTGAGATTCCCAGCTGTCTGGCCAAATTGGCACCAATGACAAATTTTGGGTAGGGGGATGCCTTAAAAATGATTTCAGAGGACTTAGGCCAAAAGTTAAGGGGAAAGGACCCCCAAGGAAATATTTTCAAAAATATTATCTTTTTCCAGGGGCACACCAAGACCCGGAGGGAGTTAGGGTGAATTAGGTGAATAAGTGGCTCAAAATTGGTGTAAAAAGGGGCTTTGGGCTTTTGGAAAATTTGGGCTGATTCTCCCTTTGGCTCAGACCTATGCTAGGGATGGGTGCACCAAATGGGGGGGTGCGCTGTATTGGGGGACAAAATGGCTAGGAAGCTGGGGAAACTTTTAAACTGGGGACCGGGGGAAGAGGGGGGGTAACTACACATTAGCATGCAATAGTAAAGATAGAGAGCGGGGAATTTAATAAATCATGGGGGAGTGGAGTGAGGGGGTTTTTAGCAATGTTAAAAAGAATCGGGAAAAAAGGAATAAAAACTGAAAATTCTAAATTGCTTGCTGACCAATGCCCAGGGTCTGACCAACAAAATAAATAAATAAATTAAAAATTGCAAAGAAAAAATGACAAAGTGGGGATAACTGAACATGGCGGGATAAGCTACAAACTGGGCAGAAAAAAATTACAGGTTACAGTCTTTTTAGAAGTGACCTAAACACTGGGGGGGGAGGTGTATGTCTCATGTAAAATCCGGTCTGAACCCAAACACTTGGGAAGTTGGGGTACAGGTAAAAAAAAACAGGGGGAAATTTCAATATGGGTAAATATTCATGGGGGGTAAAACATAATAAAATTCTAATAGGGTCGGCTATAGGCCCCAAAATATAAAAAACCCATAAAGATATACCCCTCAAGCAAATAGATGAAGAAACTAATCAAAAAAGGGGGTTGTTATTGGGGGCGAATTTAAACCCCCCAGACATAAATTGGGAATTGAAACCCTTTCTCTCACAAAAGGAAACATGTTTTTGTCTATAACTTAGATAATTATTTCCCCAAATTTGGTGTAGGAACCGACTAGAGGAAAAAACCCCCTTTTGACTTAATATTGCTAAAAGACTGAAGGTAAAAAAGGTTCGGGTTGAGGGGGACCCAGGGAATAGTGACCATAATATAATAAACTTCAATTTATCCCCTTTATAGAGCTTTTTTTTCAGGAGCCAAAAAACATGAATTTTTAGGAAGGCTAATTTTATTCTGTTGAGAGGCCCAAAAACCCTATTGACTGGGGACAAGGGGTTTTAAAAAAAAGCAAACAAAAAAAAAATGGGAAATATTTAAAAAACTTAGGCGCCCCTGTGAAGGGACATTATATGGTAAAAAAATAATTAGAAACAGAAAAACCTAATGTGGATCAACATAGATGTAAAGGGGGCAATAAAAAACAAAAATAAAGCGTTTCAGCACTAAAACAGGGGGCAGTGAGAGGCACTAAAAACTATAAGGGAAAAAAATAAAATATGTAAAAAAATGATAAGGCAGCAAAGCTGGAGGGCGAAAGACGTATTGCCAAAGAAAGTAAAAAATAACCCCAAAAAATTTTTTAACTTATAAATAAAAAAGATTTAAAAAAAAAAATGTTGGTCCTTTTTAAAAAATATTTAGGGAGGGGGACTATAAAAGGGCAGAGAAAAAAGCAAACTTTAAAAAAATTTTTCTCTACTGTATTTACCCAGGAGGATGACCTTCTGTTGAGAGCAAAGGGAAGGGGTAAATTCCCAACTTAAAATGTTTCTTTTCTAACCCAGGAAGAAGTGCCTACCTTAGGAAGCTTTAAAAAAGACAAACACCTGGCCCTGATGTATACACCCCAGTCTTAAGGGAGTTAAGTTAAATGTAAATAGGCCCTATTTTAATAAATTTTTGGGGTTATAAATAACGGTTAAAGTCCCCAAAAGGATTGGCGCAAGCAAATGGGTGCCAATATTCAAAAAGGGGCAAAAGTGATCCAGGAAACTTAGGTGGTAAGTTTACCCTCTGTTTTTTTGGGTAAAATGTTGAAGGGTTTTTAAGGGCTATCCTGGGGCTATCTCATGAAAATAAATGTATTTAAGCCGTTCCAGAGATTTAGAGGGATGGTCCCGTCAAATAATCTCATCAGCTTCATGAGGAATTGTTCCAGATAAAAGATCTTGACGGGGTTCCCAGTAGAATATGATCTTTTCAGGGGGAACTAAGCTCTGTAAAGTAAACCCCGCAAAAGAGAAATGTGTTATTACAAAAAGGGGTCTGGATAGGTTTGGGGGCCTAAACAGAAAGTGGGAGAGGGTTTAAAATTGATAAAAAGCAAGGTTGGCCCAGGGGGGAAAAATCCATTTCATGATTACATTTTTTTAAATGGAAAGGACAAGGGTAAACCATGGGGTGACATGGAGAACTTGGATATCCGGTGGACAGTAAACTTTAAAAGGAGCAGCCAGTGTCGGCAGCAGCAGCCAAGGTAATAGGATCATGGTTGTATTAAAAAGGGCATAGATGCACACGATGGGAACATTATTCTCCCCTTTACAAGTCACTGTTTTTGACCCCATATGGGGAAAATTTTTTACATTATGGGCACCAGTGCCCGGGAAAGACATTGTAAGCTTGATCAAAAGGTGGGCAACAAAAAAAATTAAAAAAACTGGGTGGACTGAAAACCAAAAGATTGCAAGATTGGGTTAGTTTAGAGAAAAGAGGCTTTGGGGGGACATAATAATATTTTAAATATATTTAAAGGGGAAAAATGAGATCTCGCTAAGATTATTTTATACCAGGACAATCAAGAACAAGGGGGGCACCCCCTACGTTTGAGGGAAAAAAATTTTGTACTAAACATAGAAAGGTTTCTTTACTTTAGAGTGGTGAGATTGTAACTCTCTCCCGAGGAAATTGTCATGGTGAATTAAAAACAAGTTCAAGAAGGGTTGGATGCATTTTGGAGGTGATAATATAACAATTTGTGACTAGGGTTCTGGGGGAAGGATTGGATACATTTTCTGTGTAATGAACAAGTTTTAGGGCTAGGGGTTTTGGAGAGGGGTCATTTATTCAGGGATTTATTTGATTGCCAGATTGGAGCGGGGAAGGAAATTTTTTCCCCAACATGAGGGAAAATTGGGTTGTACCTCATGGGGGTTTTTTTTCCTTCCTCTGGGTCAACTTTAGCAAATTGGGCTGAACTGGATGAAAGTATGTCTTTTTTTTACCTGACAAATATATAATTTGT
>JAODAL010078675.1:0-12833 GCA_025379985.1 Phyllomedusa bahiana | reverse complement strand
TTCTCTCTAACTACATAAAATTTTCCCAATCTTAATCTAACTAAATTGTAAGGACCCAAGCTAATGTAGAGGTTTCTCTGTAAAAGAAATATAATAATTTCGCTGAGCTTTTTGGGGACACAAGCAGAGCGCACGTCCTTCTGCTCTGAGAGACACTGAGGCTGAACAGGAAACGCTGTTCTATGTAAAACAAGGTCATGTGATTTTTCCAGCCAATCGCAACCATACACATCCCAGTCATGACGTCGCACACACATCTCACCCTGCTCTATTCTGTAAAAGGCGCGATCTTAATAGATGATGTACAGATTTTAACCTAAATTTCGCATTGATCTAAAAAATCCGATCACCATAAAAACTGTGCCGATTTCAACTTTGTCGATAATAGTCGCTCAACACTATTCAAGACAAAATTCTTGTTCATACATATTCAGATCTGAATTTCTCAATAACTTGGATGTAGCCTGCACACCCCCCTTGTGTTCAATGGACGTGTACAGGCTAACAACATCAAAGGGGACACAAAGTAAAAGCGTCTGTTGGAATTTGTTTTATTTCCTGTATAATACTAGGAAATGCAAAGTGTCCAAAATTAATGAAGCAGAAGCCTGGATTAGAGGTTTTTAATATTTTCCCCAGGAATTTAGCAATTGGGCTAAACACCGAATCGGTGGATGCCACAATTGGACGTCCTGGTGGTTTTTCAAGGCTCTTATGTACTTTTGAAAGTACGTAAAAGACTGGACATTTAGGGTATTGCATCTGCAAATATCTGTAAGTTGGCTGATCTATAGTCTGCTTAACTAGATGTCTATCAAGTACTTCCTGTATTCATGTCCTGATCCGAGGTAAGGGATCCTTGTCTAGCTTTTGGTAAGTGGTATCATCAGAAAGTTGCCGGTAAACCTCCTCCAGGTAAGTATGTTTATCCATAATCACCAGCACTCCCCCCTTGTCTGCTGGTTTGCAGATAATCTCTTTATTTCTCTGAAGGGAAGTCAGTGCCTTTCTGTCTTCCTTTCCCAAGTTGTCATAAAAATGCATTTGTCTACGTTCCCGCAAAATTTTCCTAACATCTTCATTAATCAGAGAAATAACAGATTCAACACCATGTGATGTAGGTGGGGGGTTAAAATTACTGCTGGTCCTTAAACCTAATGTCTTAACAGAGATAATGCCTGGTGTGTCTACCTCTACTTTCTCACAACTAGCACTAGGAATAGAACCAAAATAGGCTTTTAAACGTAGTGTTAGGCTAGGGCATGTCTAGTCCATTGTAGGGCATTATAGGCACTCTCTCTGTTGGTATTTTGTGCATCTCTGTGTTTCTTTAGGGAGACGAATATTGATTTTAGTGTGTATCATTAAAAGTTATGTTTTAGGACTTTATCTCTCTTTTGTTTGATTTTCTAGTTGGTCGAGAGATTGTATTTAAGACAGGCATATTCTTTGTCTATAGCTGGTTTATTGAAAAATTACAGGATAGAGGAAATGGTGGGAAAATTTAGGAGACGACATTATCCCGAGCAATTTTTGAGGTTGGCACAAACTCAGGATGTCCCAGTAGTGTTACGAAACAGAGAATGTAGGCGGGTTCCATTCATCAGTACATACCATCCACTGATGAACAAGATCCATCAGTGTATTAAGAAGAGATGGCCTTTACTAAGTGAACATTACCCAGGAATAGAAGAGTTTCGTCACCCAGTGACATTGCGCCAATGTGATAAAGGGCGAATTTGTGAAACATCCTCACACTGGCAAGAGTATTATGGTGAGGGGTTGCTTCACCTGTGATTCTTCTGCGGTGGTCTACCTTTTGAAGTGTCCCTGTGGGTTGGCTTAAGTAGGAGAGACGATGCAGAGGGCTAAGGATAGGATCGCATGTCATAAGTCCACCATAAGATGCCAGAAGATCTGGTTACCGATACCAGCACATTTTGTGGAGGCAAAACACACGGTGACGCGATTGCGCTTCCAGATTTTGAAGTCAAACGCCCCCGTAGAGGGGGCGACCAGGTCAAATTATTAAAAGAGCGAGAATCGTGGTGGATTCACCACTTGGATACCCTGACACCACGTGGGTTAAATCGGGAATGCGATTTCATATTTAGTTGATTTTTTATGTAAACATTTGACAAGGAATAATTTTGTGGTTATCTGTGTTCCTTTAGTATTCAGAATATTTCGGCTGGGTTAAGCATGATATACATGTTAAATGGATACTAACACTGTAATGTTTATTATTAATTGTATATTAATAAAGTACCTATAAAGTGTTTGTTTTATGTATCCATGAGGTACCATGCATTGGAGGTGATATGTTGAGTTCGGCCATTTTAGAAAATTTAAATCTAGAATATTTAAAATATAATGAATATCCTTAAGTTGTGGCACCTATAATATAATTTTTCTTTAATTGAATTATGGTGGTATGCAGGGATATATATATATATATATATATATATATATATATATAGACATAGAGTAGCCTTTGTTCCTATCAGTGAACATGAGAGATCCGGCCGTATTGTAGAATACATGAGCTATAAGGAGGCTTTTGCTGTAGAATCCGCAACACAGTTTACCTATGCTTGTTTTTCTGGTGGTCCCGTGGTTGCACTTGCGTGGAGGGACCTCTGTTGGTCTATGTGAGATCGTGGGGTATACCTGCGCATGCGCGACTTCCGTAGTATGGGCGGAAGTTGTATTCATTTTGCCCGCTCATGACGTAAGTCCGCTTGGTGATAGGCACATGCGCAGTGCCTTTTTAAGGACGCCGGGTGCCGGCGGGAATGTGGCGCTGTTTCACTTCTCCTCCTGTGAGCTACACTTAGCGATTCTCTACTCAATACATGTGAGTATAATTTTGATGTGCCTCTTGCTACTAATGTTTTTTACTGCCATGGATTAACTTTGGGTTCTCGCGTTGTCTGGTGGGGGTGTATGTAAGCCCTCCTTTTGCATTGATTAACGTGAGCTTATGATCTTTTTGATAGGCGCCAATTTTCCTAATACACTACAAGTAAAGGTAATTCTGTTTTTCCTTGGTCGCTAGATCTCTACATGCACCCTCCATGTATGGAATCTTTGTAATTTTTGAATTGCACGCTTTCTGATTTATTGTTTTTTTCTTGGTGTTTTTTAATTTATTATTATTTTCTGTATATTACATATTTTTTGTATATTTTATTTGATGTTTATTTTTATTTATTATTTTTTATGTATATACACGTTAGGTAGTCTTTTGTATTAGTGAAATAGTGTTGATATTTATTGTGACTTTATGTTATTACAGCCATTTGTCTGATGAAGGTCTCGTCTAGAGCCGAAAACATTTATGAATCTGGCTGAAAATTTTGGAAAAATAAAGGATATATTTTAAATAGTACATCGAGTATGGGTATTTACATAATGGAATTCTGATATCTTTTTACCCGACTTGCTGAAGCATTGTTGTTTGGAGGGTGTACAGAGCAACGTAAATTTGATTATAGCTATTTTTAACCATCAATACAACTCATGAAAACCATGCAACTATGGTTTAATGCTTGAAAAATCACTAAACAGGATGACCATAATGAAAAAGATTATCATAAACTTTCTCCATTTAAAGGGACTGAAATACAACATTGCTGTAAATTAAAATAAATGGCCCCATAACTTTAAGATGAGCTATAGCAGTTCTGGATGTACAGTTAGCAACAGGAGTGAAAGGAATGAATTGTATGTCTCTGCCCTTTTCTGCTGAGATTCAGAACCATTTACATTCATCTTAGGTCTTTTTATTTTGGGATTATTGCAGTGACAATAGACTACATAGCTGCATGTGGTTAAAAAAATCTAACCCCCAAAGGGCAGAAATGAAAGCAAGTTTAACTGAACATAATTTTTTTATTTTTTGTTTAAATTTATGTGCCTAACTAGATATAAAAAGGAAATTTATCTTCAGAAAATGATATATTATTTGTATTTGGTGGCATGAAATGTCAATTACACTGGGGAAAAACTAATTTTGGTGCCTTAAAAGTTGGAACCATTTTTGAGTATGTTTGGGGCACTGATTCGGAAAATGATACACATTTTCCCTAAGGCCTCGTTCACACGGCTTATTCTGGGACGGATTGGAGCCGTACTGCGCGCCATATTTGCGCTTCAGTACGGCTCCAATCCATCCCAGTAACTACGGTAATCCACAGTTCTCATAGAGAACTATGGATTCCGTCGCTCTTCTCCGCTCGGCGAATCCGCCGCGGGGGGAGAAAGTGACATGCACATTATTTACGGCGCGTACGCGCCGTAAATAATACATTGTCTATGGGGCCGGCGGGCAGCTCCCCCGTCGTGTCCCCGGCCCTGCCCCTTATTCAAGCCGTATTGCGGGCGGGATCCGTCCCGCAATTACGGCTTGAATAAGCCACGTGAACCGGGCCTAACAGCTCTAGTTTTGGAGATCTGGCATTGCTACCTTACCAAATACATGATGCTAAAAGTAGCGGTCACTTAATATTGTACTAAAGAAATGTTGGAAATTCATGTGAAACATAAAAGACATAAATTGTTAAAACATTTAAAGAACACACGCAAACAAAAACATGAATGTGCACAAGCAAGTTCAATTATATTTATTTGCACTATATATTTATAAACATATTAATCACAAGAACAATGTAAAATCATGCAATCAACATCTCATGAACTAGAACTGCTAGAACAAAATAGAGCACTATTTTCCCTAGAATAAGGTCAAAATGTTTAGGCACCATAACGAAAAATAATAATATTAAATAACACCAATATTCTCACCTAGATTCTAAAGGAACATTAAGCAAAGAAAGCACACCAACAACAATGTATATAAAAAGGTTATATAGTATCCAGAATGAAAATGGGATACAATGGATAAAATCACAGCAAAATAATTGTCACGGACGCCCCTGCAACCACTGTCCCAGGTCGCAGGCGCGTCCGTGCTCCTGCTTCCAGCGGAGCCCCGTCCCG
Source organism: Phyllomedusa bahiana (assembly GCA_025379985.1). NCBI lineage: Eukaryota > Metazoa > Chordata > Amphibia > Anura > Hylidae > Phyllomedusa > Phyllomedusa bahiana. Next base: position 7,832 of record JAODAL010078675.1, on the reverse strand, counting down.
CACGTCGGGCTCGGGGTCCGCCCGTATCCCGGCCCCTGTCGGCGTTCACTTACCCGGCCGCGCTCCTGCTCTGTCTGTTCCCGTCTCCCGGCGCGTGGCTCCGCCCCTAGGGGCGCGCGCGCGCCGGCAGTTTGAATTTAAAGGGGCAGTGCGCCGGTAATTGGTTATTGCCGGGCACTGCTCCTATTTAGTCCGGCCTCTTCCTGGCGGCCCTCGCCGGATCCTTTGTGTATGTTCCTTAGGAGAAAGCTGTCTAGAGAGTTCCTGTTTGCCTTACCGTGTACCGACCGTCTGCCTACGTTTATCAACCACGAACCAGAGCCTCCTGTCCTGACCTCCTGCGGGTTTACCGTCTACGAACCTGAGCCGCCTGCCCTGACCACCTGCCTGTCCCCGACTACGAGCCTGCCTCCCCTTTTCCTTACCTGTAACCCTTGGCCGCCCCGCGGGCGGGCCCCCGCCAGTGGTAGTGACCGGGGGGGGAAAACTCCCGCCCCCACCCAAAGCCCCACCCCGTTTTGCGGGGGGCTTGGTGAATCCCGGGGGCCCCCACTTGGATTTAAACCCCCCCCTGGTGGGGGTTCCACCATTGCCGGGCGGTTGTCCAGGGGACCCAAACCACCAGACTGTTAATTAGGTCCGGCCAGGGTCCCCCAAAGGGGTCCCTTTAAACCCAGCCGGGGCGGATCTGTTTCCCGTTGTTCCCCGAAAATCAAAAAACTCGGTCAACGGGCCCACAGAAAACTTACCCATTATCTACCATGGTGCAGAAAATCGTCCCCGGGTCGCAGCACACCCTTTCGCCACTCCAGCGGTTGTTTTTTTTGCCCCTAGGGTTCCTGGGGTTTCCCATCTAATTTTCGACGGGACCCAAAACCCCTGCGGGGGGTTCATGCCCAATGCTTATGCACTTTGGAGCTAATTTTGGATAAAGTTCCTGCAAAACCCTTTGGCGAAGGGGGGCTTTCGGGGTTCAGCCTCCTCGCCGCAGGGGCTAAAACCCCTTTGGGGACGGGAAAACAACCCAGTGAGGGCGATTAAGTTTTTAAATCATGATTTCCCGAAAACCTTTTTTTCGGGGAACCGCCCGTGCATCCCCGTGAGACACCCCTCCTAAATTTAAAGCCGGGGGGACCTGTCTGTAGGAGACTACGGGGTTTAAAATTTCCCAAATTGGCCCTCTAAACCCTGTCAGGGAAAACGGGGGCCGCTCTGTGTGCTCCCTTCAAAAAAGGGGGGCCCTCCAAGCCAATTTTAAGGAGGGTTTTGGGGCCGCTAGAGACCCCCCGTTTCCCCTTTTAGCGACTTGATCCGGGTTTTTAGAAACCCCCGCATTGGGGTACTTTTTCCTTGAAGGGAGGAAAACTTGGGCCAAGACCCGTCAGTCAGCCCAAACCTCGCCTTTCCTCCCTTTGCCCCGGGTGTTCCAGAGGCCCCTGCCCCACGTCGTCAACACCCCCGAGGAGCCCATGCAATTTGATGGGGCCCCGTCTCTCTGAGAAAAATTTTTTGGCCCCAGGTCGGGAAAGGAACTCTTTTCTCTACTGTGGCACCCCAAGAGCTTTTTTGGAGGAACGGGGCCCCAAAGCGCCCCAAGCCTGAAAGGAAACTCCCGCCCCCTGGGTCTGTAGGATGGGGCATCCCTAGGTGAAAACCCTTTCCCCCCTCTCCACCCCTGTTGATGCCAGTGCGGGTCGTGTCAGGGGACGGGTATCACTTTCCCCATTTCCCGGCATTTTTGGAACGGGCTCCCCCGGGGAACTTCATACACCAGTCCCCCTAAGTGAAGAAGAAACGGCTTCCATGGACCCCGGGGAAAAACCGCTTGTCATTCATCCGCACAGGGACGCTTACCCAACCCAAACCAGTTCGCCCACCAAGCCCTGCCCTCCGTTGGGGGGCTCCCTAAAGAAAAATTTCGGCGATCCTTCGGACTCCCATGGGGTTTTTGCGGCCCACTCCCCTATTTTTGGACTGGTCTAGGGAGGGGTGATTCTTTGGGAGCCCCAACTTTTTGGGGGGCGTTGTTTGGTGGAAACCCTGCCCGGGTTTCTTCCCTGCTCTCGCGCACCCTTCGGGAAACCCGTTGCCCGGGTCCGCCCGAATACCCGGGAGTACGCCATGGGGGTTCCCCTGAGGGGACAAGTGGATTCCCCCTTTCCGTATCCCCCATACATTGCCCAACAATTGCTCCCCGGTCCCCAGTCCCCCCGGGGCCAGTCTACCCACTGTGGTTCCCGAAAACCCAAGCCATGCCCGGTACACCAGGGGGAATCTCTGGAAGGTTTTCATTCCGAAAGTCCTCGTCCCCCGCTGGTGGGGGGTTTTTTTCGTGAAGAAAGGAGGGTTCCCCTTTGCCCCCTTTGCATAGATTCCCCGGGGCCCTTTGAACAAGATCCCCGGTAAAAAAACCTTTATCCATTCCCGCTGATCACTAAAAAACGGGTTTGATCGCTTGCGGGGGAAAAACCAAAAGTTTTTCCCCAATTTGGGGACCCTAGAGGGGCCTAAAATTTGGGGCCGGAACCCCAAGGGGCGACGAATGGAAGAGGGCCTTCAACCCCAGGGAGGGGCACTTTGAGTCCGGGTTTGACCCCTTTCCCACTGTGCAATGCTCCCCCCCGGGTCTTTCAGGGACTAGTGAATGACGTCTTCGGGAAACCTCCTCCTCACCTGAAAGGTGGTCTACCTTGTTGAAAACCTGGTTCTCTCCTGCCCTAAAGGGACCCCCGCAGCCATGTCCGTCAATTTCTGAAAATCTCGGGGAAAACCCAAAACCCCTGTATCCCAAAGCTAGGGAAGTGCCTCTTCCTAAACCCTAGCCTCCCCGTTTCTGGGGAGGGTTCATCTCTGCCCAAGGCCTACGGTTGGCCCCAGAAAACGGGCTCCCCGTGTTGCAGTGGCCACCCCGGGTGGGCTGGGGGGCTATCCAGCGATTTTAGGTTTCTGCAACTTCTATGGGCCAGTTTTTTTCCCCCACTTCTCCCGCTGGGGGCCCCGTTGGTGGGCCCTCACCAAGAAACAAGTTAACCCCACGCAGCTGGCCGGGTTTTCGGGGGCCGAGGAGGCGTTCTCAAAAGGCTCAAGTCTCCCTTTCTCTAGGGCCCCTCTATCCTTGCAGTCTGGATTCCACGAAACCCTTTCACATGGAGGGGGATTCCTCATTGTGGGGCCCGGGCAGTTCTTACCCCAAAAAAAGGGCCCCGGGTAAGACTGTAACGTGCGGCTTCTTTCCAAAGCTTCTCCTCGGCCGAGGGAATTCCGATTGGCGACCGGGAGCTATACCCATAAATTCCCCTGGGGGAGGGGGTTTATCTGGGAGGGTGCCCGTTTTCCCATCCTATCTACTCGGACCACAAGAACCTAAATATCTGCAGACGGCCAGCGCCTTAACCCATGCCGGGCTAGGTGGTCGTCTTCTTCCCCTTTTCGATTTTCAGATCCATTTCACCCAGCCGAAAGAATTGAGAGTGCGCCCTCTCCCTCCCCCCGACGTGGTGGGTGAAGTACTTCCTAAAACACATTATTCCCCAAAACGTTCATCTGGGCGCCCGGGGGCCCCCCGGGAAGGGGTCCCCCCTAAAGGATTATGTGCGTCCTGCTTGCGCAGACGTACTTAAAAGGGGACATTGTCTTTGGTGGGGGCCTCCCGGGCCCAAGAACCTTCTCGATACCCCATTCTATTGGTGGCCCAGAGCGGGAAAAAGGTGTTAAGGGACTTCGTTTCCTTGGACTCCGTGCCCCAACAAGACCCCACTCACAAGGGCGCCACTTCCCTTTCCCCCCAAAACCAAGGACCAACTTTTCGATGGACTTCATAATTGCCCCCCCTCCGTTTGGAAAACCCATTATTTGGGTGTTCGGACCTTTTCCAAAATGGCGCATTTCGCCCGTTGCCGGGGCTCCCAAACTGCTTCCGCCTGGCGAACTATTCTTCCCCCAAGGTTGTCGCTGAACCCTAGCAAATCGTCTGGGCCGGGGGGTCCAATTTGTCCCGGGTTTTGGCGGCCCTGTGCAACAAACTTCAGGTAAGCTGACTTCTCTTCGGCCTACATCCCGGGACGAACGGCCAGGTGGGGGGTGAAAACCAAGTCTGGGTGTTACCTTGCCATTTGTTCGGACTTTCAGCGAAGGGCCCCAATTTACTGCCGTGGGCAGTTTCCTAAAACTCTCTTGAGTCTGAGTCCGCGGGGTCCTCCCCCTTCTACATCGTGATGCCCTGATCCCCGCCCCCCTCTCCTCGGGCAACCTCCTCAGGTCCCGGGGCGACGCACTGGCCCAAGATTAAAGGTAAATTGGGGTCCGACCCGCCAGTCGTGCTCCGTGCTTCCGACGCATAAAGATTTAAAGCGGACAGAAGAAAAATTCCCCCCTCCAGTCTTCCCCCCAGGTACAAGGTGGGGCTCTCGTCCTTTTATGTCTGCCTAAAGATGCCTTTTAACAAACTGGGACCCGTTTTGGGTCCCTTTGAGGTCATCACCGCATAACCCGGGCATGAGGAGAAACTGGGGGAAAGCGATCTTCCGGGTGGCTGGAAGGGGTTGGGCCCGAAGAGAGGTCTTGGGAGCCGGGGGGAATATCCTAAACCGCACCTCATCCGAAATTTTTCTACCCAGTAAGAGAAGGGGGCCCCAGGGGGGGGGGCCAATAGGGGGGTACTTCACGGCCGCCCCTGGGCGCCACTGTCCCGGGTCGCAGGCGCGTCCGTGTCCTCTTCCAGCGGAGCCCCGTCCGCCCCGTCGGGTCGGGGTCCCTCCTTTTCCCGGGGATGTTTGGCGTTCAACCCGCCCCGCTCCTGCTCTGTCTGTTCCCTCCCGGGCTGGGTCCGCCGCTAGGGGGGTGGGCGCCTGCAGTTTGGGTTTTAAAGGGGCAGTGCGCGGTATTTTTGGGGATTTTCCGGGCACTTCCTATTTAGTCCCGGGCCCCTTCTTGGGGCCCCCCCGGATCCTTTGTATGTTCCCCTTTGGAGAAAGCTGTTAGAGAGTTCCTGTTTGCCTTACCCTGTAACCCCATCGTCTGCCTGTTTAACCGCCACAAAAAGAGCCGCCCGTCCCGACCCCCGCGTGTCTACCGTCAGAAACCCGAGCCGCCTGCCCTGACCACCTGCCCGTCCCCACTACGACCCCGTGTCGTCCTGTGCCTCGTAAAAACCTTTGGGCCCCCACCGCAGGGAAACCCCGTCGGGTAGTACCTGGTGGACTCCTGCCGCAAAGACCCCCCGCTTTTCGGGGGCTCTGGTGAATAACGGGGCCCATTGATTCCACTATAATATAATGTGTGTGTGTGTGGTGTGCCTTAAGTTAGGGGGGTATATATTAATATTCCCCCCCAGGGGTGTATGAATATCCCCTCAGGTGGCAGTATATTTAGTTCCCCCTCAGCTAGACAGGTATATATATGTCCCCTCAGGCGCTATTTAAAATATTTCCCCCGGTAGGCAGGTATAAACGCCCCTCAAAATGGCAGGTATATTTATAATTTACCATGTCCCCTTCAGTTAGGTAGGTAACCGCCATTATAAATAATAGCAATAATACTCACCTTACCTCCTTCCTTGGGATGCTCCTCTGGCAGCTCGCTGGCCGCACAGCCTGTAACAGAGAGGTGAGTGCGGTGGCCCCACTGTGTCGAACCCGGGCCCACTTACCCAGGCTTGTGTGGGGGCCCATAGAAGCGGGTAAACCAGGTGCTGATGCCAGCCCTGAGGAGACACCATATCTTTTTACTGTCATCAGAAAAATTGTTCTAATCTCCTCCAAATGTATTCAGAAAACAATACCTATAAGACACCGTATCTCTCTATAACTTAATTTGGAAAGGCCCTTTGTTCTCTCGCTACACATCAAATAAGGTTTTGTAGGTGTAATGCAAATAATTACACGAGACCAACAAGACTGTAAGTAGGATTTATCTGACTGGCTGATACAAAACCAATCAAAAGAATTGGAGAACATTTTGTTTGGAAACAAACATTTTTCCTTGGAAATGCCAAGGAAAAATCATATTTTTTGGCTGGAACCCTTTTGTAATGTAGAGCAAGAATGGCTCATGGCCATATACCTATCTCTATACATTGTCATAGGCAAAACAGTATGTTTAGCATTCAGACAGTTAAATCCTTTGAAGCCTCAACCAGTCTTGCCAGACAGGTCTCTTTAGCAAGACAGATGGCCTTAGATTACATCAATTGTGGCTGAAACTATATTCAAACCAATCAACCATATTATGATTCTCCATTTACAATTAACTTTACAACATAATTTTAATAAATACATTTTCTGATAGTTTAATATATTCATATTTATATGTATAGTGCAAGGTTTTTGTTAGAATTGTGTTTTTGGTTGCTTCTTTAACATTTGGAACAAATAATTAATGGTTATTACAACCATTTATAAAGCTAATAATACATTCTCATTTTAATTATTTTTTTCTCAAACAAAATCATTATGTGGAAGATTAAAGACGGTCCACAATGTAACTGAAACTCAGAAAATATAAAACAAAGGAAATCTATTTAGTAACATCCTTAGATCATCTTTGTACTGATACTGTTTCTTTTTTTTTTTTTTTTTTAATTTCATTCAATTATTAGCAGGTAATAAAACCTTGTATATAGTGTTAACACAGGCAAATCTGAGGAAATACAAAAGAAATGTGGTGTTCTTGGATATATCCTGTGCATGGAGTCTGCTGAGGTGCCTCCCCTTGCCTGTTCTCCATATACTGAAAAAAGAAAACAGGAGGTGGCGAACAAACACAGTAAAATAGTAGATTGAATGAAATTGGTTGTGCCCAAATTATATTTCTATCATTTAAAAGTATTAGATATGGAACAGTCTATGAGATCACTATTTCAGCTTATTATAAGAGGTTTGCCTATTAACGTTTTTGTATAGGTGGGTTGTAAAATGCGATTATTAGTTTTGGTAGACATTTGAGGGGAAGTTGCAAAAGGTAGTCCAGAGGAGCATTGTGTTTCCTAATATGACCATATTACAGTCCAAAAAAAACTTGGTTCAATTTAAATCTAATAAAAGCAAATTTTTTTTATTTATTTACAACCAAGGTAATACTGTAATGTAATGTATTGGCTGATGTTAGCAGTTAAAATGCAACTGTATTTGGATTATCTTTTGTAAGCTAAGGTTTTGCAATGGCCTTTTTGTCAAAGTGTTCTTTTACAGGATTGTACTTAAAGAGGTTTTCTCACCATGGTGTTTTACTGAGCCTGTTGTTCACAGCCAGCTTCAGGCTCTCACTTTCTGAATAGGCTGGGGGTGGGTCAGCAGTAATTGCAATATTCTTGCTTTCAAACCTGAGCCTGTTATAAAGGGTTTTTAAAAGTTTGGGAAAAGGGGAAAAAAACTCTGTTGTTAAAGTTTGTCAGCAAAAGAGATAAAAAAAAACTCCTGCGCTACTGATAAGACACAGCACGGAGTGATTTCACCATGGTCGGACAGGATTGCTGGTACAATGAGAGCAGAGAGAGATGGTTGGTAACCTAGGGAAGCAAGCAAGAGATAAGAACTGCTCTAGCACCGAAAGGAACCAAAATCATAACAGCAATGTATAAGGTAATAGTCTTTATTCATCTTTGCCTACATGTTAAAAGCTCATCATTGTGGTTTAAATACCCTTTAAAATTTTACCCGTAAAAATGCAGCCCTAAAAAGTATTTCCAAAAACTATGCTATTGTTTTAAAACCCATGGAACTGCCAAAAAAACCCCTAAAACTTTTGTGTTTTTTTAAACAAAAGTTTTTTTTTTAAAGTATTTTATTTTTTGTGTCTGCTGTTTTTGTTTTTTATTTAGATTACAGCCGTCCATC
>JAODAL010078674.1:0-12833 GCA_025379985.1 Phyllomedusa bahiana | reverse complement strand
TTTCGGGTTTCCCCCCGGGCCCATGTGGAAAAAGGTGGGAGTGGTCCAGGAAGCAGCGCCATTTGGGATTTCGTGCTTTCAGCAAATTTTATATTTAAAAAAATGTTTTTGCACCACAAACTTCATTACAAAAGCATTAGAAAAATATGTTTGCCCTCACACATTTCCTCCTGGCAATCAGGTGCCACCTACTGCCAGATGGGAAAATTGTCAGCTCCAGCTCTATAGATGTTCCCATTTTATAGTGTCAGATAAACGAGTACCCTTTTTCAGATTGATCGCTGACCTTTCCCCTTTCATATAACGGTTCTCCACCCCACACAAGCAGCACTTATAAATGGTTAAAAACCGTTGAATTAAAACATAATTTTTTTAAATAATCCTTATTTAAAAAAGCAGCAAGACATTAACCTGATAACAGTATGCCCACAGTATCAAAAACAACAGTGCTCAGCGTTTTAGTTCGGGACACGTGCCGTCCTATCAGTCCATGGCGCCGCCCCAAAGGTAATGAGCAAAAGGACCCGACAACCGAGGGTGAACTAACCGGAACGGCACGGTCGCCGCAACTAAACGCTAGTTCCTGTTGTTCTTTGTAATCACAGGCAAATGTCTTGCTGCTTTTTTAAATAAAGGGTTTTTAAAAAGAAATTTTTTTAAAAATTCAAATCGGTTCAACCATTTATGAATGCCCTTTTAAGGTTCACTTGTTTATCACTTTGTCCTTGAAAATGCTCTTCTGAATAAAATGTAAGACAAAAATAAGTAATATGGGAAAATCCCACCATTGTTACCTTTTTTGGCATTCACCCAAATCCCCACCTCCAGCCCAGTAAACAATACACTTTCCCATTCTTTGCCCCTTCTTTTTTCCAAATTTTTTCATCAATACAAATTAATGCTTCTTGATAGATCAAGATAAGCTTAAAAGACATTTTTACATGATAAATGAATGTCTACATGACAGCCCCTGCCATTCATTTCAATGGAGGGAAAAGTCTTGGAGAAAGAAGATAGTAAATTCAATATATTATTTAGGGGGGTTTAAAAATTAATTTTTTTGGTGCATCTTGAAAATGTGGGTTTGAGACACCCATGGTCACCATTTGCGCCTCACAATTATTGCGGGGTTTTGCCAGGGCCCTGCCTTTTCTGCTAAGAACAAAAGTAAAAAAAAGCAATGCGAGCTGAGAGAGAGAGAGAACACAGCCAGAGCACAGACCAGAAAGGGGTGTGTGAAATTTCACTCAAAAAAACAAACTCAACTATGGATTCTTATACCAAAAAACAACAGCTTTCCCTTTAGCCCCATAAAGTTTCCTTTAGCCTCTTAAAAACTCCTTCTTTTCCCCCGCATCAAATAAAAACAGGGGTTACTCAAAAACCAACTACAATTTGGATCTGTATACAAAACACAACATAAATTTTACCCGGTGCCTTTTAAAGCTTCTTCAGTCCTCCACAGATAAAAAGGTTCTCTGCGCAAGCCCGGGCCCGCAGCCTTGTCACTCGGGCTGTCGATCTAATGCAAACTTTTTTAAATAACTAAAACGTAAGGCAGGCTGTAGCCTCTCAGCTCAAATTTTTTTTAAACACATAAATTTGAAAAGTGATTAAAAATCCCTTTTGAGGATCCACCCAAAAATTACACGTGGCAAAACCCCTTTAAGTAAACGAAGAATCAGTGTAAGACACAAGTGTCTAATATGCTTGATTTTTTACAGCAGCATTAACATTTTCAATACTTTGGCGCATTCTTTAAATCTAGTTGGGTTACACTGTCTAAGAAAGTTTAAAGGGGGGTTTTCTCACCATGCTTTCACAAGTCACGTCCTTCAGTCTCACACTGTCTAGTTTGTTGTGGGGGACTAAACAGAATTAGCATATTTAGCCCTCTATCAAACGAGAGATTTTTGAAACATAAGTGCAGGGGATTTAAACTGTAAAATTAACAACCTACAGACCTTCAAAAAAAAAATCAATTGCTTTTCAAAGGTAAACAATCTAATCTTGTTAGGGTATGTCCACACGGTTTATTTTTGCACGTAATTGAGAGCACATTTCTCCGCGCATTGCGCTTTATGCGCGGCAAATGCAGCAATTATGTAATCATAGCTCTCAATGAGCTATGAATACGTATTTCTGTCGGGCGTAAATACGATCGGAATGACTATCGGAATTGTTTATGAGCCGCGCTGACAATGCATAGTCAATGGGCCCAAAGCCGGCCCACCGCGTACTTTTCGGATCCGCTGACTATTCTAAACAACAGCATATTGGGTCACGTTACTGTTGCGCACCCAATAAGCCGTGTGAAAATCCTTAGAGTTGAAGACTCTCTCGTTCCGAAAACCGGTGATGTCACTCCCTGCATCTGTCAACGAAGGAGATATGGATGGTAAACTAGATACGGTGTGTGTGCTCAGAGCGATAAACCTCTTACCTCCTGACCAGGGTAATATCAAAAGAGCAAGTATTAACAAAAGTCTTCTATAACCTGTCCATACATGTTGAAAGCTAATCATTGTTGTGAGATAACTTAAGTAAATCTGTCCCATTGCGTAACTGTTCAATCATGGGAGGCTTTAAGGCCATGCGCCACCAGGAGCAATATTATTTACTTCAGAGTGCCATTGTAGAATCAAAAGGGTTCAAATACATGATATAGAACCAGGACTAATACAATATTAGCACTAAATAACAACAAACTAATACAGAAGGAGAGAGGACCCTGCCTGAAAGAGCTTACAATCTGCAAGGATGTCTGCTGTTGTATAAAAATTGACTGCTGCTCCTAGCTACTGCATAGGATACCTGTTTTTTTTACATGTCTGTGCTATCTTTAAACGCGGTGGTGTCAGTTCCCAGAGCAAGTCAATCTGGTGAACGCTGTGTATGACAATGAAAGATTCATGTTGAATATCTGCAATGTTTAGTTCCAGACTCTGCCCTGGAGGAACTGAACTGTCAGGAACAAACTTATAGCAGTTCAATTTCACAATCCATGCCTGTGCTCACAAAAGACAGGCCTCTCGCTCCATGGCACAGTTCTTTGCTGACTGTGGTTCTGAGCTCTGTCGATTCTAAATCCTCAGAGATCATTTCTTTTCATGTATTTTACATTGCCCAGCCACCACGTCATGTCCAATTCACAGCAACTCATGTGTATTCACTAACATGAGACCCAGACTCTTTATTTTTCCCAAAAACAGTGATTTAGGGTCTGGTTTATTGGGAATTTCACCTTGTACGATGTAATATAGACTTTGCCTGCAGCTATTTAAACTATTAATAGGGACAACTATACAAACTTGAATTTATAATATTGTATTACTAAAGGGGTGTTCGCAGCTCCTACTAAAATGGTGAAAGGGCCCTAGAAAGTTTCCACTTCAGTGCTACTCTTCATTCTGTTCTATGGGAGTTCTGAACACAGTGCTCACATCTACTCAGGTCTTCACTGGACAAAATCGAGAGTTGTGTGCAAGCGCAGCCAACTCTTCATTCTGAAGTGGGAACATTTGGGGGCCCGTCACGAGATAGGTGTGGTTCCCGCCCCAATGATACCCAACCTATTATCTTTGTTGCTATCTTAAACAATAACCCCAAGTTTTAATCAGGGAAAGCACAAACTTGCAATGGTTTTGCATTCACAGCAATTTTCCAGAGCACTCATATTGCCTCAGTCCCTCTTCTTAACAGGGGGCCCGCAGGTAGTAGAAAGGGGGGACACAAATTCTTCTGCTCCTTTTTCTCAATCAAAAGAAACCCCTTTTTTATTTTTAATTACTAAATTAGCTTGAAAAACAAGCATCTTGTCTGCCAAAAAAAACTGGTTCAGACCCTCACCATGATAAGCGCACATAGGTGTCCTTCGTTAACGAAAAAACGCTGCACTATTTTTCCGCATTCCGAAGGAAAACCCGACACATAGGGGAACCCAAACTTTTTCTTCAACGATCCATCTAATGTTCCTCTGGGAAACAAAGGTGACCCCCTGGCTGATACATTTCACTTCCTGAAAAAAGGAATTTTGTCGCTACACAGACCATAGGCTAATACAAATATAGCAAACTATTAGTTGAGAAAAGTATGAAAACAGGTAAAGCTTGGGTTCAACTTGCGAACGGTTTCCTTTTCAAACCCTTTCTTTATAGAAATTGGGACAAAAGGACTTTGTATGATGGGGTTTCCCGCCTGTTTTTTTGGGGGGTATATGGGCCCCCCAGCCGAACCCCGCTTCGGACGGGGGGGGATTTCAGTGTTAGGGGAAACGTTCCCCATTTTCGCGCCCCCCGCATGAAGGGGGGGGGGCATTTGGGTGCGGTGGTGGGCGGGGGGTTTTTAAGGGGGCCTTTCCCGGGGGCGGGACCGGGCGCTCGGTATATCGAGGCATGTACGATGGGGGAGTCGGCCCAAAGGAGGCGCAGAGCAGCGTGGGGCAGCTCCGACAGGCAGAAAAGGTTTTTTTTGGGTCTAAATGCCCCGGCGGAGGCGAATTGAAGCAGGAGGGGAAACATGCGAGGAAACATAAAAAGGATGCGACAAAAATTTTCTGGCGCTCCGCCCGTGCAGCAGGGTTGATTCCAAAAAATGCCTTTAAAAAAGGGCGGAAAAAAGTGTCAGAAAAGAAACTAAAACCATAAAAAATAAACATAATTAAAAAAAAAATTCACTTTCCCCCAAAATCTAGAAAGGGGGCAATATCAAGATTTATGATATTGTAAATTGTTTGGGAAAAAACAGTAAATTTAATTCTTTAAACCCATTTCTCATTTGGGGGGGCATAAACCCACCCAAACGAAAAGGTGCAACAGTTGGGCCATTAAAACCCATGGGGAAGGAAATTTACCAAAACGAAACCCCCGGGGGGATTTAAATTTAAAATTTCAGTAAAAAAACAGAAAAGGTGATTGCTGAGCTTGGGGTGCCCTTTGGGTTTTCCCCGCCCCAAACAGAGCGCGAGCTACTTCTTCCCCTTATAGTCTATGGAGGATGGGCGCAAGCAATTCGGCTCTCAGCACCCTGCGGCATGAAGTATTAAAATATTTAAATCCCAAAAAAAATCATGTTTAATTTTTTTATTTTCGTTTTTTCAACCCCAAAATTCTTTTTGATTTCCCTTTGGGAACGAAAAAAAAGAAAAACCCCCCCGGGTTTTATTGATTTAAAATTTTTTTTTCGTTACCCCCATATTATCATTAAATTTTTTATTTAAAATCAGGGCAACTTCTGTAGTTTTTAATTTGAAATTTTGGCCGTGTTTTAAATTTGATTTAAAATTTGCATTAGAAAAAACCCCCAGGAGCGTCCCCTCGCTCTCCCCTTGGTCCAAATAAAAGGGCCCTTTTAATTAGCCCAAACACAGAGCGCGCTCAGAATTTCTTTTCCCCTTTAAACTTATGAGAAAATAGCTCGGGGCTTCTGATTGGCTAAACTGGGGCGAGGGCCCCCCCCGCTTTAACCAATCAGCTGGGTTTTTGCATTTTTTTCTGAATTTTTTAATGTCCCCCCTTTTGGGTTTTGATTGGTCAAAATTTTTTTCCATGGATTTAATGGAAAATTGTCGTCCTATTCTGATTGGTCAATTTCCTCCCTTGGTTATAATTGGGGGGTTTTAGGCCTATTTGATTTGGGGGATTTATGCCGACCCAAAGAGAATGCCTTTTTAAAAATTTGAATTATGTTTTTTCCCGACGTTCTCTCTATTGCAATTCCCCATGTAGGTCCGGTCCCCGGGGGACAAAAAGCGTTTGTTCGGGTTTTTTAAATGCTTTATTTGGAAAAAAGGGTTCTGCTTTTATTGATTTTTTTTTTTTTTCCCCTTAATAAAAATTTATTTTTTTATCAATAAAATTCATTTCAGCCGGCGCTGAGCGCCGGAAATTTTAGAGCGGGCCTCTCTCCTTTTGATATAATGGGAGAAGTAGTCGCGCCTTTATTGGGGAGTAGCCGGGTCCCCCCTTTTGTTTAGCCCAAACCCTTTTTCAGTATTTTTACAGTTTTTTGAACCCGTCCCCCCGTGGATTTTTGTTTTGGGCTAAAAAATTTTCCAAGGCAGGAAAAAGGGGCTCTGTGCTTTATTCTGATTGGCCCCCGAAAATAAACCCAAATCCCCCGGTTTGCTTAACCCAAACAGCTCTTTTCAGCTTTTTTAAATGTATTTTTTAAATATCCCCCCCCTGGGTTTTGATTGGTTAAACTTTCCCCCTAGGTTTTAATGGTTCACTGGCGCCTATTTGATTGGGCGTTTTTTCCGACCAAACGAATAGCTTTTTGAATTTAATTAATGTATTTCCCGGCAATTTTTCCCAAAATTAATTTTGAAATTTTTGGGTTTGGAAAGTGTTTTTGGGTTTTTTGTTTTTTTTTTTTTTTTAGGTTTTAGCTCTTTTCCTGAACGCCTTTATAAAAAAAAAAAGGCCCTTTTTTGGGTTCATTTAACCCCACCGAAATTTGGAATTTATTTTTTCGTTTTTCCGCCTTTTCTCGCATCGGAACTGTTTTTCGGAGCAAACCCACGGGGGGCCTAAGTCCCGAACGCGCCCTTTTCCCCCCACTGTGAAAAAAAGCCCGGTGGGCGAGGGAAATTTTCCCCCCTGGTTGAGGGGCGTAACCCCGGGGGGCGAAACTTTGGGGGCAGCCCCGCTCTGCGCCTCAGTCCCCGCACTGCCGGCCAAACACACTGGCGGGCGCGGGGGGACTTTTCCCGCTGTATGACCGCATGCCCCCGGGCCCCGAACTGGGCCAGCGCCGCATGCGCTTCGACCCGAAACTGCCCCAACACAGGGAGGCCGGCGGATTTTAAACATGTTGTATGAGGCGCCCGGCCCCAAAATAAACAGGTTGCAATTCCCCAAACTGCGGAAAGGGTGCGCCCCGACCGGCGGATTATAATGGGGCCCAAGAGTGCCCTGTCCCAATATGCAAGCGCTGTTTTTTTTTGGCTATTTTTTTTGCCAAAAATCCCTTGACACCATTTCTCATATAAATGAATGTAATATACCAAAACTGGCATTAATGCCACATACCTTGTAAAACGCCTAAAAAGGGCATTAAAATTTATTAGCAATGATCGCTGTGCTCTTTCCCATAAGGGGCTTAAAATAAATGGTAATGATAGTTTGGCCCCCTTTTTACGCAAAGATCTCGTAGGACATTACATACACTAGCAATAGCTATCACCCGATTGCGGTAGTAAGTTTACCAGACACCCAATTTTGAAAAGTATCGTACTTTTTGGGGCACTTTAATTAAAAAAAATGTGCTTATAATCTGCCGCGGTATCCCAATTTTTTGAGTGTCTCCAAAAGGATTAAAATTTAAACAAAACCAAAAGCGCCTGAGGAAAATGGTAACGGGGGGTTTTGAACGTCTTAAACAAAATGTCTTTTAAAGGGTTGTCCACACATTGTTCATCTTCCCCAGGGCCGTTTTTCTTGGTTTTATTTTGAATTCAGGGGGGGGTTTTTTGTTTCCACTAGGTTGAGTAAAGCCAGGGCGTACATAGCAACCCCGTGTGGCGACTTATGAAATTGAAAAGTCTGTGCTATAGCGCCGAGGAGGTGCGTCATACAAGAAGTGATACAGGAATAGTAGGGCACTTTAAGGGCACACATTGCAGTGAATTGTTTTTGCAAGATCTTTAAGATAAAAATTCTTGTAGTGAGACAACCCCTTTAATTTAATGCTAGATACATTGTAACAACGTTATTAGCTGTGTGTCCGGGACATGATCCAGATGAGTTTTTTTTGGGGCAAAGTTGTTTGAGATTCAGGGAAGGATCATAACATTTATTGCGATTTCCTTCCCCCAAAGGATGGTGGCCAAGAAAACATTCAGCAGTCCATAATGCTGCCAAAACTAGCTTGTGCTCTTCCAGCAATGGTTGCAGAATGTTTGCTGTGTGATGTATTTGCCTGACAGCTAATGTCCTCCTTCAAAGAAGATAAAAACCGATTTTTTAGAAAAACATTTTGCCAACAGCAGGGTGCAATTCCATACTGCCATAAAATTGAAGCCTTTTGAGCCAAAGCAACTTTTTTGCAAGGTGCAGTGCCTATATTTGCTTTGGGGGCCCAATAAACATGGGTTCACTGAACTGTTAATTAAGATACACATCTGGTAGCACCCTGGTTCATTTTGGTGGTGAGCTTCTACACTGTATTGTGTTGGTCTTTTCTTATGTATCTTAGTAGCCGACATTCACCTCTTTCCCTTTAACGAAATTTCAAAAGGCTTATTTGGGAATGGTGCCATTTGTTCATCACAATAAAACCCCTTTCCACCACAGCAACAGTAACAGTTCACAAACGTGCATTTTCGTAAATGCCCCCCTTTGGGCCAAAAAAATCAATAATCACCCTTTTTGCAATTCTGAGAAATCCCCCATTTAACCCATGACAGCAAAAAGGGATTGTGTGCACACAGCCTATCGCACACCTCATATACCCACCAAGCCAGCACCAAGTAACTTCCTTCATAAAAATACCCCTGCGGACACTGAAAAGAAGGAAATGGCATAATAAGTGACTCGCTGTCTATACTTTTTAACCCTAATCATTTTAAACTGACTTCCCCCCAAGGAGATCCTACCCCTTTTTAAAAAAATTTTTTTACAAGGGATATGGTGATTCTTGCACAAAAATTCAATTTCCCAACTGTATTAAATTTTCCGGGCCAAAAAAATAACAAAACCCCTTTTATAACAACAATCAACCATCCCCCCGAGAACATATCCCCCTTTTTTACTCTGCACATAAATCCAGCAGAGCGCCTCTAGTCCATAAAATAAAATCTAAAACAGTAGCTGGGGTTTTTAATAATCCCCGGGGGAAGACCTTTCAACCAGGGGGGAAAAGGCATTTTTGGGGCCCGGGCAGTACAGCCATTGGCGCCCCCCCCCCCCCCCCCCTCTCAAAAAAATACCCCCCTCCCCCCACTAATTCCTCTCCCCCCTGCGAGGCCCTGTATAATTTTCTGAAATTTTCACAAGCCCCCCGCCACCCTCAGCATCATCACAATAAAAATCCCCCGACAAATTTGCATTTTCAAAATCGCTCCCCTCCAAAAGAAAAGGTTATCCCCCTAAAAACATCACTAAAAAAACCCCACCGATACAGGAGAAATCTACCACAATGATTGTTACTAAAAAACCCCTACAAAACAAGCCCCCAAACTTTACTACTTAGGGCTAAAATAACCTGCCAACCCGACCAAACCGACCCCCACATTGACCATCATGACACAGGCTCTGATTCATATACCACCGCCATACAGGGGACCATAAGGGGTAATTAGTTGAAAGTAGCCTGCGACATAAAAGTGTTGCACTCAGTTACTTTTAGTGACTACCGGAGACGTCTTTCTGATCACGTTCTTCACTTTCCCCTTTCTTCTCCCATCCTTCACACCTTCAGCTATTGCCCCCGGCCAATATCGCCTGGGATTTGGACACAAATATCAAAAACTCACTTTTCCAAAATCCTTAATTATGGGTATAAAGCCCCTCAACAGGTATTAATACCCCTCTCATCGGAGGTTATAGTATTCCCCCTTAAACACGGAGGTATATAAATTTGGGGGCACCAGGCAGGTATATAGCTAGGGGCTCAGCAAATATATAGCAGGGGTTAGGAGGCGTATGGGGGCCACAGGGGGCGTAGGGGGCCACAGGAGGCGTATGGGGCCACAGCAGGCGAGGGGCCAAGGCGGGCGTATGGGACCTCGGGCAGGGCTAGGGGCCCTCAGCAGGCGTAGGGGGGCCACGGGCAGGTAGGGGGGCCAGGCAGGCTATGGGGGAACCGGGGAGCATATAGGGGCCACGGGCAGCCGTAGGGGGACCAAGCCCGGGTGGGGGGTCAGGCATTTATGGGGCCCCGGGCAGGCATATGGGGGCCGCAGGCGGGTATTAAGGGGCCACAGGAAAAAAATTTAGGGGGCCACAGCAGAATATGGGGGGCCAAGGAGGCAATAGGGGGGCCGCAGGCGGGCATTATAGGGCCGGGGCAGGCAGGTATGGGGGGCCACAGGAGAATTAGGGGGCCACGGGCGGCATTATGGGGGGCCCGGGCGGGCTTTAGGGCCACGGGCAAAAATAGGGGGCCAAGGCAGAATATGGGGGGCCACAGGCGGGCTTAAAAGGGGGCCGAGGCGGCATTTGGGGCCGCAGGCAGAAATGGGGGGCCACGGGCGGGCATTATAGGGGGCCGCAGCAGCATTATGGGGGCCCAGGAGGATAGGGGGGCCCAAAGGCGGGCTTTAGGGGGCCGCACAGCATTGGGGGGGCCGCGGGCGGGGATATGGGGGCCCACGGGCAAATATAGGGGCCCAGGAGGCTTTAAAGGGGGGCCGCGGGAAGGCATTAGGGGGCCCAGCGGGCATTTGGGGGCCACAGGCAGGCATATGGGGGCCGCGGGCAGGCTTTATGGGGGGCAGGCAGGGGATATAGGGGGCCGCAGGAGCGATATAGGGGGCCACAGGCGGGCTTTAGGGGGGGGCCGAGGCAGGCATTTAGGGGGCCGGGGCAGGCTTTAAAGGGGGCCGAGGGGGATATAGGGGGCCAAGGCGGGCTTTAAGGGGGCCGCAGGCGGGATAAAGGGGGCCACAGGCGGGCATTATAGGGGCCGAGGGGGATATAGGGGGCCACAGCGGGCATTAAGGGCCCAGGCGGTATAGGGGCCACGGGCGGTTTATGGGGGCCGCGGGAGGCTTATAGGGGGCCGCAGGGGGCATTATAGGGCCGCAGGCAGGCATTATGGGGGCCGCAGGGGGGATTTTAGGGGGCCACGGGGCGGCTTAGGGGGGGCCGCGGGGGGGTTGGGGGGCCACGGGCGGGGCAAAGGGGGGCCGCGGGCAGCTTTAAAGGGGGGCCGCGGGACATTATGGGGGCCCCGCAGGCGGGTTATAGGGGGCAAGGCACTTTATAGGGGGCCCGCGGGGGATATAGGGGGCCCACAGGCGGGATTTTGGGGGCCACGGGCAGGGCACTTAAAACAACAACATTAAAATTACCCAATTCCCCGGGGGGGCGCTCCTCTTCGGGCCCCGCCACGCTCCCCGGCACTCCTCGGGCGCACGGCCTGTGACCCGGTGCCCCGGGGAGAGGCAGGTCGCGAGACATCACGTCATTGCGACCTGCCGGCTGAGGCGCACGGGCCCCCGGGGGGTCCCAGCGCTTTTTTGGGGGCCCCCCCCCCCCCGGGGGGCCGCTTTGTCGGGCCCCGCAGCTCACCGGGGGATCCAGCAATCCCCCCCGGGAGCGGCCCGACACGTCTGTGGGCAGGGGGGCGCTTGCTCTTGCTCCCCAGAAACGGGCACAAGACGCCGGCGTTCGGGCCCCCGGCAGCGGCCTGGGGCCCGGGGAGGGTCGGGCCCCGGGTGGGGGCCCCTTAGGGATAGGCTGAGGTAGGGGCCCCCGGGGGGTCCCCACCTTCCTACCCGTCTCCCGGCCCTGCTTCAACAATTTGTGGTGTTTGGCAATTGTTGTTTTTTAAAATGGAACATGATCATTTCGTTAATGAGGTTTTCCCGAAAAAAAAAACTAAAAAAAAAAATTCAGGGCTAAAACTAATAGGACGGGAAAACAAGAAGAAGTCGAAGGCCGGGATAATAAATGCCGCTAAAGAAAACACAACAGACCTTTAGATCTGCACCAGAAAGGGTTACCGGGAAAATTGGAAAATTTCAGTCTAACCTTGTTTCAATTTTGCAATATACGAAAATTTCCAGATAAAGAATGTTACATTTCTTGGGGGAGGTTTTCAGGAAATTACAATTTTTCATGTAAATACACGGGGAGAGAGCCATTTTCCATGAAAAAGGGAGAGGTTACATGGGTTCCGGCGGTTTGCAGAAGCTTCTTTAAAATTTTTTAATCAGACCGGGTTCATTTATCTTTCCCCTTTAAAAGGGTTCCTCTACTTCCATGCCATTTCAATTATTTTTGGATGATAAAGTTTTTGTGGGTTTTGAATTTTTTTCCCCCTAAGTATTCCCCTGTTTCCCTTTTTATTACTAATTGTAATCAAAATCATCGCTGCCATTTGCACACTAACAACACTTTATGCCCTTTTTAAAAAAATATAGCAATATAGTTTCTAGGGTCTAGTCCTTACAGTGGCCCTATTTTATAACATACCAGACAAGAAAGGTATTTTGAAAATTGTCTTAAAGGGGGTTTTTTTTTTCACACATTGTTCATGTTACCCCAGGGCCCGTTTTCCCCTTTGGGTTTCATTTTGAATTTAGGGGCATGTTTACTGGGTTCCCCCTAGGGCTAAAGAAACCAGTCTGTACAAAAGCAACCATGCTGCAGCCCAAGGGGACCAAACAGGTCGTCTAACAAAATGAGGAGCTATGCGTCCAAACAGGAGGGGGTATCTCGAATAGATTGGAACTTTAATGGAACATATGCAAGAACTTGTTTTTGCAAGATCTTTAAAATAAAAAGCAATCCTTGTATGAGACAACCCTTAAAACCCAAGCAGAAATGCCCATTGCACAAGCTTAAGGATAATTCTAAAAAAAAAAAATCACAAAAAAGAGAAAACTTTAAAAAAACAACACAGTTATACTCACAGTCAATGCAGGGAAAAAAAATATAATAATAATAATAAAACCTTTTTTTATTTGCGCCAAAATATTTGCAGCACTTTACAAATTTAGTATTCCCAGAAGAAGGCAATGAAACCCCATGACTTGGAGAATTCAAGGGCGCTCCCCCCCGGGAGTGGGCAAATACCCGGGCCCTTTGCCGGGCGGTATTTGCCCGTTTTGCGCCCCTCCCCATGGGCCCCGGGGGGGACGGCTTTTCTCCCTGATGACGGAGAAC
>JAODAL010078673.1:0-12833 GCA_025379985.1 Phyllomedusa bahiana | reverse complement strand
TTTTTGCCCCTTTTCAATTCACCTGTGGTAAATATAAAATTGTTTTTTTAAGATTTACGGCAAGCTGAAATCAATGAAAAAAGCTGTAGGCGGCAAAGTAAAAAACCCCTTAATTGTTATGTTTTCGTTAATACCGGTTTTTTTTGCACCTTTAAATTTTACCTGTGGTGACTATAAAATTGCCTGTTTTCGGGTTTTTCGGGGAAGTGCGTAAAATAAACAAAGCTGTAGTGCGGCAAAGTAAAAAAAAACGATTTTTATGTTTTGTATAATTCCCGGTTTTTTTGCCCTTTCAATTCCCCTTTGGGGGTGACTATAAAATTAAATTTTAAATCAGATTTACGTGCAACCCTTGCGTAAATTAAAAAAGTGTAGGGGCCCCAAAAGAAAAAAAAACCCTTTCTGTTATGTTTTCTTTTTATAATATGTATTTTTTGCACCTTTCTTTTAAAACCCCTTGGAAATATAAAATTGTTTTTTTTAAGATTTACGTGCAAGCGGGCCGTTTTTTGAAAAAGCTTTTAAATTTGGGCCAAAGTCAAAAAATTCGTATCGGGAAATTTTTGGAAAAAAAAAAAAAATATTTTTTGACCCTTTTCAATTCACCTGTGGGGGGCCCTAAAAAAATTTGATTTTTTAAAGATTTACGTAAAAAGCTCCCGTAAAAAGAAAAAGCTTTTGTGCCCCCCAAAAAGTAAAAATTAAATGTTTGTTTGTTTTCGTTTTAAATACAGGTTTTTTTTTTAAAATTTTAAAATTTTTCCCCTGTGGTGCTATAAAAATTTGTTTGTTTCAAGTTTTTCCTTTGAAAGCTGGGGTCAATGAAAAAAGCTTTTGGCGCCAAATTTTTAAAAAAAAATTGTATCTGTTTTGTTTTCGGAATTAATACCGGAATTTTTTGACCCCTTTAAATTTCCTTTTGGGGTGTTTTAAAAAAATTTGTTTTTTCGTTTTACGTGCAAGCGGCCCAATGAAAAAAGGGTTTTTAGTGCCCCCAAAGTCAAAAAAGGGTTATCTTTTTTGGTTTTCGTAAAATTTAACTGTACTTTTTGCCCTTTTTCTTATTCCCCTTTGGGGTGTTTTTAAAAAATTTGTTTTTTAAGTTTTAGTGCAAGCTGCGTCAATGAACAAAGTTTTTGTAGTGCGCCAAATTTTCAAAAAACTGGGTTTTTAAAAATTGTTTTCGGGTTAAAAAAAATTTATATTTTTTTGGGAAACCTTTAAAAATTCCCTGTGGGGAAAAAAATTTTTTGTTTTTAAGTTTAAACTTTCCCAAGCTGGTCAATGAAAAAAAGTGTAGTCCCGCCAAAGTCAAAAACTTGTATCTGTTATGTTTTCTTTTTAAAATTACCGGTTTTTTTTTTGCCCTTTCAATTCCTGGGGGGGACTAAAAAATTGCTTTTTTCAGTTTTTTAGTGCCAGCTGAGTCAATAAACCCAAAAAAGCTGTAGTGCCCCCAAAAGTGATTAAACACGTACCCTAAAAAGAAATTTGGAAAATAAAATGTTTTTTTTTTTGCCCTTTAAATTAAATTTTGGGTGACAAATAAAATTGCTGTTTTAAGATTTACGTAAAAAGTTGCGTAAAGGAACAAAGCTGTATGGGCCCCAAAAGTCAAAAAAACACGTATCGGGAAAATTTTATTGGGTTAATAAAATGTATTTTTTGCCCCCTTTAATTTTCCCTGTGGGGGACTTTTTAAAATTGCTGTTTTCAAAAATTTACGTAAAAGCTGCGTAAATTAAAACAAAGTTAAGTGCCCCCAAAGTAAAAAAAAGTATTTTTTTGGGTTTTCTTTATAATACCAAGTTTTTTTGCCCCTTTTTAAATTTTCACCGGGGGGGAATTAAAAAATTTGCTGTTTTCAGTTTTTTTAATTTTGCAAAGGTGGCATTTGACAAAGGTTGGAAATTGGGAAAAAAAATTTAAAAATTTTTGAACAACTTTCTGAAATGTTTTTGATTTTAAAAGTGGGAGTTTTGCACCTATTTTGGAACCCGTGGAATCAACTAAAAATTGGATGTGTACCCAAATTAAAAAGTTCAGGTTTTCCCCAATTTCCAGGAAATATTTCAATTTTGCAAATGGATTTTTTAAAGGATATTGCATTTGAAATGTCTCCCACTAGGGTTTTGGGGGAATTTTCCCCCTTGTTATTTTTTTGGCTTTGTCTGTGTTTGCCTGCGGCCCCCTTCCCCCCCCGCCCCCTCCTTTGCTTTACGCATTTGAGGGCCCCTTTAAAATTCTTACCTAAATTTAAAAAAAATCTTCCAATCTCTAACCCAAATTTAAATTTGAAAGGGAAATCCAGAAAATTTATTTGGGGTTTTCCCCGTTGCAAAAATTTAAAATTTTTCACGGGGCTTTTTGGGCCCAAAAGGGCGGGAAGCGAGTTTTTACTCCAAAGGGGAGATGAGAGAACTGAGGCTGAAAAAGGGGGAAAACGTGTTCAATGAAAAAACAAAAGGGGGTATGGGGTTTTTTCCCCACCCAAATTTCGAAACCATACACTTCCCCAGTCATGAGGGTCGCACACAATTCCCCCCTGCTTTTTTCTGAAATTGATTTTGGCCCCCAAAAAAAATTCGGGGAAGCGTGAAAAAGGGGAATCCCCGGTCCCCACGGTTTGCCATTGCAAACCCCCGGCGGAATTTATATTTTAAAATTTTGTTTAAAAATTTCTGGATGAAACAAAAAAGAAGATGGCGCCTGGTGCTTGTCAATCTAGTGTCTTGGGGAAAAAACTACTAGCAAATTGGGGCTTATTTTTAAAGTTTAAGAAAAAGATACTGGGTTGAAACCCACTTGCTTCGTTGATTTTTATAAAAATAAATAAAAAACCCTTTGAAATAAATTTTTTAACCAATCTTTTTTTCCTTGGTGGAAAACCCCCTTTTGGGCAAAGGTTTAAAAAAAAGGAGGTTCAGCCCCCAATTTCCTTTGGGAGTTTTGCTGATTTAAAACACCTGTGTGGCTCTTTTCCTTCCCCCCCGTGCGGAACCTTTCCCCTAAAAACACGTGGGCCTGATCCCCCTGTCCTGGCGGCCAAACCTGTCTCAGTCTGCCAAAACAAGCTTGGTGGAGAACCCCGGGGGAAACCAAAAACAGCCCCCCCAAACCCCGTGGACACGATACGGAGCCAGGACCCGGGAAAAAGGGGAACGCGGTTAAGTAACCCATTTTTTTTACCCCTTGTCCCCTGAGCTTTGTTTCGCTGTTTAGGGGGGGGAAAGGGAAAGGTTGGTGTTGCAGGGGTTTGGGGTTGAATGTCTCTCTCTCTCTTTTTCCCCCCAAATTTTATTACGTGCTTTTTTTGTCTTTAGGCGTATAAAAGTCCGGGTTTTGAGGTGTCTGAGTTAAGGGGTTTCCGGGAAAAGGTCTGTCCCCTTTCTCCCGAGTCAACATTTAAAAGTTTTTAAGACAGCAGCCCCCCCGCCCGGGGGGGCTGGCCTTAGGGGCCCCTGGGAAATCGGGGGCGAAAGGTTTTTTTCCTGTCTCTCAAATCCCAGGTATAAATTAAAGTTGAAAACAGCACCCCGGCCCTCCCCCTGCCCGGGGGTTGTCTTTGGGGGCCTTTGGATTTTGGGGGGACGGGTTTGCCGGGACTATTTTGGAGGGGGGTTGTAAAAAGTTGGGGCAAAGTTTTATTACGTTTTCCCAAAGGAAAGTTTGGGTTTGGGGGGGCCCTTTGCATTTCCCTTGTTGGTACCTAAAAAAGGCCCCAAAGGGTCGGGATTGTTCCCTGTTTTTCCCTTTGAGTTTTGTGTGCCCTTTTTTTTGAGTTGAGTGTTTTAAAAAATTATGTACGAGGAATAGCTGCTGAAATTTTGCCAACTCCATATTGGCTTAGTGTATAAAGGGCTTTGAAAATTTTGACCCGGTTTTAAAAATGGTTTAAAATTGTTAGTACCCAGTACTTTTGTGCTGCAAAATTTGCTTTTGCTTCCTCTGCCATAGAAAAACCGTAGAGGGTTTTAAAGGGGTTCCCGGGGGGAAACCCCCGGGGGGAAGTTAGTAATTTGCTTTGTAAAATTGGCGGGGGTTATACTGTAGAATTCCCTCCCAGGGGGATTTTTGTGTCCTGGGATTTTGGTCCCACCCAAACCCAATGGTTTTTTGGGATTTAAAAAATCGTGCTGTTGGGAAATTGGGGCCCAGCACTGTGGTAATCCACCAGGCTTGCCGGCGTTGGGGGTGGTAAATTTAAACCAGACCCCCCCCACAAAAAGGGGGGTTTTACCCCAGAGAAAAACGAAGTTTCCCTAAAAAGAAACAGAAAAAAATAGGGGGTCTCTGCGATTAGCATTTTTTGCAATGCGAAAAGGGGGCACGGACATTTTAAGGATTCCCGGGAAAATTTTTTTTAAAAGAAATTGGGGGGGGCTGGGGGGAAAATGGGAAAATTAGATGAACTTTGCAGGGCCCAAAAAGTTCCCTCTAACTAAAAGGGGTTTTGGTAGAAAAAACAATGAAAAAACTGACCCCCCAAAATTGGGCTTTAAAGTTGCCGGGAAAGGGAAAATTGACTAAAAACCACAATTTCCAAAGCCCAAAATTTAAAGGGATGTTGTATGAAATAGGGGAAACCAAAATTTAAAAAATAAAAACCCAAATGATGTGGAAAAACCCTTCCCTGATGAAACCTGGAAAAAACCCCCAAAACCCCCCCAAGGGGGTTTTCCCCCCACTCCCACCACCTGAATTTTAATGGCCCAAGGGGGTGGAAATTGCCCTAGTTTGGGCGGGAAAAAACCCAAGATTGGGAGATAGTTGCTAAGCCTGTGGGGGGTCCAAAACCTCCCCCACAGGCGGGGGGTTATATCGTTGATAAAACAATTTCCCCATGCCACAGTTTATAGGAGGACAGGTAGAAAACAAATGACTTAAAGGCATTAAAACCGCCCAAGGACCCCCGTGAGCCCCTTTTAAAATGTGAAATTTCCCTAAAAACCCACTTTACTGTACCTACCCATTTCCCTTTCCGTAAGCTGGAAGGCATCCAAAAGGGCCCTTTTCCCAATGCCCCCCTGGGGGAGCCCTAGAGGCCTCCTGAGACCAAGGGGGGGGAGGGTACTAAAAAATAAAATTAAGGGAAAAAAAGGGCCCTTCGGCCCCAGCCCCGGGGGGAAAAAACCACAGATCATTTGGGCCCACGGGTTTTTAAATAGATCCCATTAAACATTGGGTCCCAAAGAACGGCGGGAAAAAAAAGGATTAAACAATTTCATGACCCCAGGCCCAAGACCCCAAAACGACATTTTGTGGGACAAAGCCACATTTTTTAGAACCCGCTCTGGTTTTGATTATGGGAAAGGGGCCCGGGGGGACAAATAAGGACTTGGTTTTTGAAAAACACATTCATGCCCGGACAAAAGGGCACCCATACAAGCGCTTTTTCAAAAAAGGGGCCCGCCCGGACTGGCGGCCTGCCCATTTTCCTTTGATTTTGTGGCCTTTAGTAGGGACCCTAAACCCTTAAAATTTTAAAAAACAAAGGGAAAAACCCTTGTAATGTTTCCATAAAACCCTGCGGGGCCAAGGGGCAAAATTCCCCGCGAAAATAAAAAGGAAAAGGCCCCCAAACATGCACAGGCCCCCCCAGAAAAAGGCAATGTGGAATGCGGGGAATTGTGGGGAGAAAAGGGGAATTTTTTCAGCCAGAGGGCCCCAAAAGGAGAGGCCAGGCAAATGCCCAGCCCCTCTAATGAAGTTTTGGAAATTTTGGGGTTTTCCCTCAAGTTCCCAACCCCTTTTGGGAAAACCCCCCCCCCGGCCCAAATTTAATAAATCCCCATTTTAAATGTGAGGGCCCCACGGGGAATTCAATCGATTTTCTAGTGGACAAGGGCACCCCTTTTAAATTTAAAAGAAAAAATTAATACCTGAAGGCTTATTCTCCGGGATTAATTTTTTGTCAAAGGGGTTGGGAGGGGAACGTTGTTAAATTTTCCAATTTAAAAAACCCTGCAAATTGAAAAACCATGATGTTTTTGTCTATGGGTTACCCGTGTGTTGGTGGGGGGGCCCCGATAGTCCTTTTACTTTTTAGGGGGGATTTGATATTTTGAGCGAAATTTGAGGGCTTTCTGTGGGATTTCCCCCTGGGGGAAAAACCCAAATTTAGACCTTTGCCTGAGGAGCCCTTTTGTGTGCCCTCAGGGTCTCTGCAGAAATTCCCTGCCCCCCCTCCCCCAAAATTCTGGCCCCCAGTTTGGTTATTGGGGTTTTCCCCCAACATTTGGGGGGCAAACCCCAAAAACAGATTTTGGGAGGTTTACCAGAAAAACTCCGGTTTGTTTTTGCAGTTAAAAACCGGGGCACCTAACCCCCCGTGTTTTTAGGCAGTACCCTTTTTGAACATTTCCCGCAGGAAGGGGCCAATAGCAAAGGTTTTGGACCTGTTGGGGGGGGCCCGGGTTTTTCCCATAAAAGTTTTTAAAACCCAAATTTTTCCCAGTGAAAAAAGAAACAGACTGTGAAGGGTCCCCCCCACCCTTCCAAAAAGGAAACATAAATTAAGGGCAGAAATCCCGGGAAAATATCATCAACACCCCAAAGGCCCCCCAACCCCCCACCCCTTTGTTAAATCAGGGCCAGGGGAAATGCCACTGTTTTCACAGTGTGATATTGCTAATGCATTCTTTCTCCCCCCCTTTGGGAAAAAAAGGGAGTGTTGGCCTATTTGCCTTTCCCTTCAGAAATGGAGTTTTTTTGGGCCCTGGGTGGGCCAAAATTAAAGGGGCTCCCCAATTCCCCAGACATTTTCTTATGTTTTCCCTTTTTTTTCCAATTTTTGGCAGCCGGCCATACCCGCCCAATGCCCCTTCAAACAATAAATTGTTTTGTTTCCCCTTTTGTTGTGTTGTAGCAGCCCTGAATTTGTGTAAAGAGGGAATCTCTATTTTGCTTTTTTTTTCCCTTGGGCAAAATAAAGGGGCTGAAAAGGCCTCCGGGATAAGTTTCCCGATTTGTGAAAATTCCGTGTTTTTCCCGGGTTTTTCACTGTTTTCTTAGGGCAAAAAACCCATCTCCCCCAGAGGGGAATTAATTGCTATACAGAACCACCCCATGCCAAAAGGGCCCCCAAAGGGCTTTCGGCTTTCATTGGAACTTGTCAGTTTTTCCCCCGTTTTGGGGTTTTAAAGGTTTGGGTTTCTCAAAAAATTTCCAACCTTTTATATGTTTCTAAAAACGGGGACCTTTTGAGCTAAACCCGGGAAGCTGTAAGGCTTTCCCAAATTTCACTTAAGCAAAACCCTCCCCAACGCCCCGGGCATTGGGAATCCCCCACATAAAAAAAACCTTTTCATTTTTCTGAAATGAGCGGGAGGGGTTTCCCTCGGGGGTTTTGCCAAAACGGGGGGATCTTTATGGGGCCCCCCTTTAACCCAAAATATTCCACCATTTGGGAAAGAATTCCCTAAAAGAAAATTCCCGGGCTTGTTAAGGGCAGTAGCGGCCACCTCAGAATGGTACTAAAATCGGGGAAACCGGGTTACAAACAACACCCCGCTTAAAATTAAAGGGTAAAATTCGGTTGCTGAACTGTGCAACCCCCAAAATGAATTTTTTTGTCAAAACCCCAGAAACCCAAAAAATTTAAAAATTTGGGACACTACTCAGCCCCCTTTTAACCCTGAAACCCTGCACCTTTCAAAAACCCACCCAAACCCCAAATGCCAGTGGTTTTAAGAAAGGAGGAGGGGGAAATTCAGATGAAGGGGGAAAAAAAACCCTGAGCAAAGGGGAGACCTTTGACGTGTGAGTTTTGATGATGGCAGAAAAAAGAGGGTTATAAAAATGTTTTTTTAAAAACCCCGCAAACAAAACCCTGTTGCTGGAAGTATTTTTTTTAAGAGGCTCCAGTTGGGGGAAAAACGGAGGCCCCAAAGGAAACACTTTGTCCTGGGTATCCCATTTAACCAGGAGGGGCAAGGTAGTTGTCCCAAAAGCCACTTGCACCCGGCGCATCGCCAAAAAAGCCGATTGATGACTAAATTCGACGCATGTACTTTGGGTAAAGGTTTGACAAATTAAATTTGTTACCAAAATTTTTCCCGGGGAAAGCCTTCGGGGGTAGCACAGTTTTTTGGTTTTTAATCTGGAAAAGCAATCGGGGGGTTTTTGGGTTTTTGGGGGAAAAAATTTTTAAGAATTCTAAATTTGTGAAAGAGCTCCAAAAAGGGCCCTTTGGGAGCCTCCCCAAAGGAAATTGGAACCCTTTTTTAAAAAGTATGCCCTTGAGAAGAAAGAAAGCCCCACGGCCAAGGGGAAAACCCCCCCAGGCGGACCAGGCCGCTTAAGAAAAGCAGGGGAAACCTCCCACCCCTTTGGCATTACCCTTTTCCCTACTCAAAAGATCGGGGTCTTTTTGAGGAACTCCCAGGCTCAGATAATCTTTCAAGAAAAAAAAAGGAAAGGGGATGGGGGGGCGGGGGCCCGCGGGAAGCAGGGGGGGACTCTGGCAGGAAAATTGGCGAAAAACTGTTTCCCTTTCGGAGCTTTTTTCCCTTTTGATGGCTAATCTGCCCCATGGCCCGACCCCCCTGTAAAAAGGGGGCTAGGGAGCGCACTAGTGCTGAAACATTGGTTTGCCCCGGGAAATTTAAAACCCCTTTTTTTGAAAAAATTTGTTGGGGGTTTTTGGGAATGTAAAAAGACAAAACCTGGGGGGTTGAAAAGGGAACCCCTAGAAGACACACCCCTTTAAATCCTTGTATCCTTTCCCAAAAAATTTAGATGGGATTACATAAGTTCCCCCAAAGGGTTTGGGCACATAGGGGAGTATGTTCTTTTTACCCAAAAACGATCTGTTCTTGGGTGGCCAGGGGGGTTGGCCAGAAAAATTTCGGCCACACCCAAAAAACACAGCAAAGAAAATCCTTTAAAAAAATTGTCTGAAAGGTACGGAGTCCCAGCGGTAATAAAATTTCAGACGGGAAGGTTTACCCATTTCCAGGGGAGAAAAAAATGGGACCATAAAAAAGGACCCTGGGAATTACACAACCCCTTTTCACACCCGAAACCCCCGCAAATAGCGGCAAGTTTTAAAAAAGGTTAAAGGGGAAACCTTTTTTTTTAAAATTTTGCAGAAGTATTTGGTTTTAAACACGGAAACCATGAACTGGGTGGGAAGTCGTTTCCCAGTGGTACTTTTATCAATCGCCCCCACCCCCACGGGGCGGGAAAAACTTTTGTCCGTTTGAGATTTTTTTGGCTTTTGGCCAAAGAAGGATTGTTTTTTTCCCCCAACAATTTCGGGGCAGTTTAAATCTACCCTAATTTCCCTTTCCCGGGTTTAGATTTCCCATAAAACACCTGCCCAAAGGGT
This sequence comes from Phyllomedusa bahiana, assembly GCA_025379985.1. NCBI lineage: Eukaryota > Metazoa > Chordata > Amphibia > Anura > Hylidae > Phyllomedusa > Phyllomedusa bahiana. The sequence continues at coordinate 3,502 of JAODAL010078673.1, read as the reverse complement.
TTGATTCCGTTTTTTCTCTTCTCCCCCAGACCCAAAATTTCCCTCTTAAAGGTACACCCCCTTTGGTTCCAGGGTTTTTGGGTGGTTCTAAAAAGAGGAAACGCGGAAACGGGGCCTTTGACCCCGGTTTAAAGGCCCAAACCAAATTTTACAAGGGGTCACAACCCAAGCCTTTTTAAAGTTGGATGGGGGGGGCCAAAGTCTGGGTCCATCCCCAGTCACTGAAAAAAAAGGTGTAAGGGAAAAAACAACCAAAATCAGGGAGATAGCCCTACGGGCACTGATTTACCTGGTTTAAGACGTAACCGGGACGAAACTTAATACTAAAAAATTTCATGTACTGGTTTTTCCTGTTCTTTTTTTGGTTTTAGGGTTCCCAAACACAGGTGGAAGGAGAAAAAAGGACCAAATTCCCTTTGGGTCCTGGGACCAGCAAAACTGGGCCCAAAAGCTGAAAGTCCCGACTGCTGGTTTATGCTCCCACCCTTCCCCGGCCAAAAACCCCAAAGGGAATTTTCCCCGGTTGGGTCCCCCCATCGAAAGAAAAGACCCGAAAACCCCACGGGGCTACAGCTATGATGTTTCCCCCAATAGATGTGGAAACCCCACTGTCCAACGCCCCCTCGAAACCCCGGGAATATACTTAGGGGATTTTTTCCCCCTTTAGCTTACCCACCAAATATGGGGTTTAGGGGCCCATGTATTTTGAATCACATGCTTAAAATTAAAGGTTGACCCGGTCAGTTTGCCACAGGTACCGTGGGGGAAAACGACTGTTTGAAATGCAACTCTAGCATTTAACATGGAATTTTTAAAAGGGGCCCCTGTGACAAAAAAGATGGCGGTTGGGAACAGCTTGTGTTTTTTTTGGTTCCCGTTTGAAAAAACCAAACCCCGTTTCCCCCCGAGTTTTCCCCGTTCCTTGGGGGTGAAGAGGGACGGGCCCTTTGGGGTGCGTAAAACCCGGGTTTTATGATTTAAAAAAGATATGGTTCCCGCAGTGGGTAGGGGGCGCCCCCGGGAGAATGATTCCAAAAAGGTTTTTTAAAGGGAGGGGACTTTATTACATTTGTTTGGTAACGGGCTTATTCATGGCTCCCTTTGGGGGAAAGGGGGGAAAAAGAAAACCCTAGGAAGGTTGTACCTGCTTTCGAACCCCGCCCAAAAAAACTTTTTATTCACCCCACCCCTGGGAAATTAGGATGAAGCCGGGAGCTTTCACAACGCAGGGTAAAAACTTGGATGTGGTTCCCAGCCTGGAAGGGGTTGGGGGGTTTGAATTAGCAAAACCAAGTTAAAAAAAGTATGACAGATTGGTTTGGAAATTTTTAATTTAGGGTACAAGTCCCTTTTCCCGCCCTTAATTTAAAGAATTTTGCTCAGGTTTGGAAAGTGGCCCTTTCCAGAATTGAATGGCCTTTTTGGTTTTCTCCTAGGGAATAGAAGGTGGGGGCTTGTGCGGTTTTTAGGTGAGGAGTGGTTGTACTTTGGGTTTAGGGGGCTACTTTATCCCCCAGAGGCACACATGAAACAAAAGTAAGGGAGTTTTCAGCAAATGCAAGGGATATATCTAAGGAGGGATGGAATCCTTTCTCCCTTGGGTGGGGTTTTTTAGGAAATGGGTTTAAAAAATTTTTCTTTCTAGGGCCCTTTAAAAAAAAATAGTTGTTGTGTTTGGCTTTATCTTTTTGCTTCCCCTTTTTTGGTTTTGGGAAATTATTAAAGTTTTGTTTTTCCCTTTTAAAACCCAAAGGTGGGTCCCCTCCCCCCTTCATTGGAAAAAAGGGTTTTAAGGGCCCCCAGAGATGACCCTTTTTGGGGGCCAACCCCTTTTAAATACCGCCCCCTCCTGATGGGGCATCTCTTGGGCGTTTTTTTTCATTAGTAGATTTAGTTTGTGTGTGCTTTTCAAAGGGATTTAGGGAATAAAAAAAAGTGTGAAAAGCTTGGGATGACCATGGGGGGCAGGGCGTCAGTAATGGATTTCAGTAACAGACACTTATTCCCAAAAAGTTTGTGCGTTTGGGCCCGCATACTCTGGTTGGGGACCCCCTTTGGACCCCGCCCAGAAAGGCCTTTCCCAGGGAAAACGACTTTTCAATCTTTAAAACCCAAAAAAAAAGGGAAAATCTTTGCCCCTGGTTGGTGCCAAGCCCGGCACTTCTGGCCTTTTTTGGTCAGTTTCCATTGCCAAAGGGGCCCGCCTCTGAGGTAAACCCCCTGGCGGGGCGTAGTCAACAAAACTTCCCCCCATCAAAAGGCAAAAGTGGGGAAAGGGCTGGTGGCCGTTTTTTTCGCCCCCCCTTGGGGGTAAGCTGGCCCCGGGGGTCCTGTGGGTTTTAAATTTCCCGTCAACCTGTCAAACCTTTTCCCCTGGGTCAAAGCTTTGCCCCCGGGGGTTCAGGGGGCCCCCTTTGGGGGGGAGATTTAAAATGAGACCCCAAAAACCGGGGGGGGGAATGCTGTGGTTGGGGGAAAAAAAAGGATTAAAATTTTTGTGTCTAAAGGGGGCATTTCCCCTTTCTCAAGCAAACACTTGATTAAAAAAAACACAAAAAAAAGCCCTTTCAATTTGGGAACCCCGCAAAGACTCCCGTTTTCCCCGGTGTTTCCTCCTGAAATTGAAACAAGAGGAGGGAAAATGATAAGGGGAAACCCCCCGGTTCCACAGGATGCCCTTTCAAGACCCACGGACGAGAAGATCCCTATTTAATGTGTTTTAATTTTGGATGCAAACAAGAAGATGGCGCCTGGCTTGTTTTAAAACTAGTGCTCTCGTGAAAAAACCCCTTGCTAGTAGGCTTATGTTTTTGATTGATAAGATTCGGGTGTAACACTTGGTTTTGTTGATTCTATGAATCTTTAAAAACCAATTTAAATGAATGTTAACCCAAATTTATTCCCTTGGTGGGTTACCCCCCTGTTTTCAAAGGGTTTTTTTTAAAAAAGGGGTTCAGCCCTCCATTCTTTGGGAGTTTCTGTGAGGGTTTAACAAACCTTTTGTTGGGGGTTCCCGTCCTTCCCCCCTCGCGACGCCATTACCTACAAAAACGTGGCCGATTTCCCCGGGTTTGGCCCCAAACCCCTGGTTTTTGTCTGCCATAACAAGCCGAAAAAAGGCGCGAAATTTTAAAAGATGATTGCAAGATTTTAGCCTTTAAAAAATCGCATGGGGTCTAAAAAATTTTGATCACCTTTAAAAAAACCCTTTCCGATTTCAAATTTTTCGATAAAAATCGGTTAAAAACTATTTGCCCCCAATCTGGGGAAACCATCAGAAAGTTTCAGTTTTTTTGCCAGGAGGCCCGTGCCTGTATTTTATTTGTACCCCGGGCCCTGTCAAGTAATGGTTTAAATTTTAGAAAGCCTCTTGTACCCTTGCCCTTTTTTGGGTTTGTTTTACTTGGGGTTTTTTGGCCGCTTTTTTAGATGTGATTTTTCAGCCGGGCCCAAAAAAAAAAGCATCAAAACCTTGCTTGAAAAAAAGCTTCTTCAGAAAGGA
>JAODAL010078672.1:0-12833 GCA_025379985.1 Phyllomedusa bahiana | reverse complement strand
TAAAAAAATCATTGATTTTCCCAGACCACTTAGTTATTATGTTGCATTTTGCAACTGGGAATATACCAATCCACAATTAAATACAGAAAACAGTAAGTGCATTACTATTAATAATATTCAAGTAGTTTAAATTAAAAGTTTTAATGGGAATCAATACACATACAAGTGTTTCATAAATACATTAAAATGTTAAAGCTCTGACTTCATTTTATCAAAGTTATTCAATAGTCATATTCTGATGAATCTACTCTATTCAACTATGTAGTGATGCAAAATTGTAAATTACCATAATGCTGCCATACAACAATACATTCATAGTTCATGGTTCAGTATTTTATTTCAGAGTGCTTTAATATGCATGGTAAAGTTTGTCCATATAGTAACTAATTTGAGTAAATTGCAGTACGTACAACTGTGATAAGAGTTTGCATAAATGTTGAAAAATCTCATCTACGCTACATAGGTCTGTAAGGCCCCATTCACACGACGGATTTGGCCGCTAGTTCGGCCGCGGCTAAATCTTGTCCTGACCTCGGCGCAAACTCGCGTCTCCAGACGCGGGTTTGCGGTGCGGGCGCTGGGCGTGGTGGCGGCGCAAGTGGGGCATGGTTTGGGGCGCGGCTTGCGGCGAGGGTTTGCCCCCATGCGAATTAGTAGGCAGGGGGCAAACAGCGGCACCAGCCGCTGCGACACGCCCAGCAACATCGCGCGACCACGAGCTGAGGACTCCCTGTCAAGAATTGACAGGAGAGTTCTCAAACACGCACGGCAAGGCCGCGGCCCCAAAGCCGTGAATATTAACGCGGTTTCCAATAAGAAACCATGTTAATAAACTAGACGCGATTTGGCTGCGGTTTTGGCCGCGGAAACTGCGTCGGAACCCGCGGCCGTAACCGGCGGCCAAATCCATCATGTGAACAGGGCCTAAGTTAATACCAATGGAATGCTATGAGCCCATTATGTACCTCCTTTAGCTGATGAAATCTCACCTAGAAATTAGATTCTAGGAGAGGTTATGGTGCTTTTATAATAAGGGTTTTGGGGCATTGTATGGAGTTCTGTAGGATTAGACAAATGTGCACTTAACTACTCCTACCTTTAGATACTATCACAAAAACTAGCTATGTGAAACTTCTAGCCAGCCATCCTTTTCTCATGGGGATAGCATTTAAGGTCTAGTATTACTTTCAATGTTACTTATCAAGCTTCCTTGCATCCATGTTTCCCTTAAAACCGAATTTTGGAAATTAGTCAAAACGGTACACCTTACAGAGAGGTAGGGCTGTGATTGGGCTTGCCTACCTCATTAGCATCTGTTTTACCTCAGCCAATGTAAGATGATTCCCGCTTACCATTTCCTTTAAGTGTACAGAGATATGTGTAACAAACCTAAACTTGACAATGTTCTGATATCACACTCAAGTTAAACTCTACTGCATGTGTAGTAAATATTCTATACCCTCCACCGGATCTCTCTATCACTGTCAATGGCTACACTCTCTCACCAGCTCAGCAAGTCCCCTGCCTTGGGATAATCTTTGACTCCAATCTGTCCTTCAAACCGCACATCCAAACCCTTCCTCTGCCTGCCGCCTCCACCTGAAAAATATCTCCCGAATCCGCTCATTCCTTAACTTTGATAGCACAAAAATGCTTGTCCATGCCCTTATTTCCCACCTAGACTATTGCAACATCCTTCTCTGTGGCCTCCCAGCTAGCACCCTTGCTCCCCTCCAACCATGCTTCCTGTCTGATTCACCTCTCTTCTCGCTACTCCTCTGCCTCTCCTCTCTGCCAATCCCCTCACTGGCTACCCATTGCCCAGCGAATCCAGTTCAAGTTAGTAACCTTGACCTACAAAGCTCTCCAGAACCTCTCAACTCGATACATCTCTGCCTTAATCTCCAGATACCTCCCCTCTCGCTCTCTCCGCTCCTCACAGGACCTTCTTCTCTGATCTGCGCTTATGAGCTCCTCACATAACCATCTCCAAGACTTCTCCCGAGCTTCCCCCACACTCTGGAATTCACTGCCCCAACACATCAGCCTCTCCCCCACTCTCACTAGCCTCAAAGGTAACCTAAAAACATATCTCTTCAGGATTGCCTATAACCAACATTAACCGTTGCACTATTCCACTCCACAAACATGTCTGCCCCTCACCTTCTGTCTCTTCCCGCCTTCCCTGTAGACTGTAAACCCTCACGGGCAGGGCTCTCTCTACTTCTGTACCAGTTGTTTGTTACTTATTGTTACCTTGTAATTGTTTGACCAATGTTATTTATGTAACCACCTCAAATGTACAGTGGCCTGGAGACAAGGACGCTCTAAAATAAATAATAATGTGACCTATGATGTTTAGCTACTAGCACTATTAGACACATTTATGAATGTGGCTTGGCAGAACTAGGCGCATTACTGCTGCAACAGGCAGACTTAATTGAATGTGGTTTGCCTGAGCCTTAGTTGTCGTAATGGAACTACATTTACCATTAGGTAAAAGTCCTTTATTTATCAACTTATAATAATAAAGTACAATAATAAAAAGTAATTTATGATGATTATCAAACTATATAAGATTCAGTTGTATACATTTCATAATAAAGTATATCAAATTAATATAAAATTATATAAGATCCCAAAAATATAAAATTATCTCCTATAAAATGTATTTAAGATTAATATAATCAAAAATTAAATTCAAATTAAATCATATAAATTAATGAAATCAATACAGCATCTACCATAAATCCCATTCTCAATTGTGTATTTATAGTTAGCGTAGTATTATCAGTGATTACAAACACAGCAGGCTAGAAATAAAATGAAAGGCGACAGAATAGCATGTCAGTGAATAGAAACCATGGTAGTGATCATACAGCTATTGCTGCATGTCAAATAAACATGTTTGGCGCATTACTAATGCGCCAAAGTTCCATTACTAATGTGTCAAACATAGACGTGAGGCGTCTTGAAACTTACAGGACATTTATGAGTACACATTCATTACTTTCATATATTTAGGTGCATTTTACATGGAAAAAAGATGCAAAAAATTGTTTTGAGGCACCAAGTTTCATACATGTCGCCATAAGACTCATTTCACAGAAGTAACTGGAGTGTGTGGTAGTTTAAAAAATGGGTTCTACTATTGACTAAACAAAATATCACAATAATTAATTGCATTTCGGAAACTTTAATAAACACCAAAATGTTTTTTGTCCAAATTACTGTAAATACACTTTAGGACAACTACTCTGGTCACAGCATTATAAAATCACAGTTTGCAGACACTAGTTAAGAAACAGGAAATCACTCATGGTTTACCTGTTATACACTAGGTCAATTAAATTTAACAGGACTTAGACAAGGTGTTTTAGTGCCCTAAGCAGACAAGGCAAATGACACCCTCCATCCTCTTGTACAAAATCTACATCATGAAAACCAAGCATAAAATAAGCTTACATGATGTACATATGTAATTCCTATTCTTAAACATTTAAATCATTAAATTCTTCAATTATATATTATTTAGGGGCCAAATACAATCCAGGTAGTCTCCCCTCCATGAGTAACGATGTCTACAGTGACAGTGTCACTTGTTTTGCCTTGGTCTTCCCTCTTCACTTTCCCTTTTTAAAACTGCACAAGTAATTTGTGTTATCTATGTATCTGGCTCCTGAAAGGGTCTATCATCTAGAAGATGAGGAACACTGGTCAATGAGTGTTTCCCTCCTTAGCCTAATGGAAGCTGTGATTGACCAGGATTAGAGATGGGTGAATTGATTCTAACAAAGTGGACTTCGTTTAGAATTTCAAGAAAACTTCGGTTCTGAACGAAGTCGAAGTTTGAGGTAATTAGCGGGAAGGAAGCGTGTTTTTAATTGATAAAATGGCCACAAGCACATGGCGTTACATGGGGCAAAGAACTCTGGGAGGAAGAAAGGAACACCCTCAATGACATGTGCAGAGATGAAGCCAATCAGAGACCGGCGGGATTCTGTGACGTCACTGCACTATATAAGTCCGGACGTGACGCTGGCTGCTCACACTCCTCTGTCTGTGTCATGCTGTAGCTGATTCAGCTGCAGTAGCTGAGATCTCACACAAAAGAAATTAGTTTTTAACAGTGCTTTTATCAGAGACTGCTCCTCTTCCATTCTAATTTTGATTTTGTGGGGTATTGTAATCGAAGTCCAGTGTGGGTCCAATTCTACTGCATATACATTTTAATGCCATCTGGTCAGTTGTGGAGCACATTGAATATCCAAGGGTTGTCTAAGCCTGTTTTTGATTTTGTATTCAGTAAAAGAAACTGCGTTTTAACAAGCCACATACCAGTTAATTTGTTGCTGCTCATTTATTTTACGCAATTTATATCCAAGGGTTAATTAAGCGTGTTTGTGCAATTGTAGTCAGTAAAATAAACGGTGTTTTTCAACGCCAAAGACAAATTTTTTCCTGTTGACTCCTGTAGCATAATTCATATCCGTTAAGCATGTTTCGGCTTTTGTAGTCAGTAAAAGAAACGGTGTTTTAACACGCCACATACCAGTTAATTTTTTGCTGCTCATTTCTTTTGCGCAATTTATATCCAAGGATTCATTAAGTGTGTTTGTGCTATTGTAGTCAGTAAAAGAAACGGTGTTTTTTAATGACAAAGACAAAATTTTTCCTGTTTATTCCTGTAGTAAAATTTATAACCGAAGGTTAATTAAGCGTGTTTCTGCTTTCGTATTCAGTAAAAGAAACGGCGTTTTAACACGCCACATACCGGTTAATTTTTTGCTGCTCATTTTTTTGAGCAATTTATACCAAGGGTTAATTAAGCGGTTTGGTTTGAGTTTTGGGGTTTTTGGTTTTTCCCTGGATTTTTTGGGAAAATTTTTGGGGTTGCTTTTTTGAAAAAAAGGGGGTTTTAACGTTTTAAGTTTTTTTGGGCGTCTTTTCTTTTGGAATTTTATTCAATTTTGGGGTTTTGGGGGGTTTTTTTAGTGTCGAAAAAAAGGGGTTTTTTTAAAAAGACAAAATTTTTTGGGGGTTTTTCGAAGGTTAATTAAGGTTTTTTGTTTTTTTTTTTAAAAGGGGGGGGTTTTTGCAAACGGGTTTTTCCCCTGTGTTTTTTTTTTTAAAATGTGTTTCTGTTTTTTTTTGTGGAAACGTGTTTTTCATGCGAGAAATTTTTCCTTTTAAGGGGTTTTTTTCCGGGGTTTGCTTGGTGTTTTTTTTTGTACAAAAAAAGGGGGAAAGGGTTTTTTTTCTTTTTAAAGTTTTTTTTGGCCACGGCATTTTATCGGAGTTTAAGGTTTTTCTCCCGCGTTGGGCGGGTTTTAACGGGGGGGGGGTTTTTTTTGCGCTCTTTATTTTGTTTTTAAAAGGAAAAAAAGGGCTTTTTTTGTGCATTTTGCAGTTAAACAGTGTTTTTTTAAAAATTTTTTTTTTTAAAATTTAATTGGGGGAATTTAAATTTTTTTTGTTTTGTATTGTAAAAAAAAGGGTTTTTTAAGAAAAAAAAATTTTTTCGGGTTTTTTCCTGAGATTTTTTTTTAAAAAGGTTTTGGTTTTTTTTGCTTTGTTTTGGGGGGGGGGGGAAACCCCCAAAAAATTTTTTTTTTTTTGGGTTTTTTGGGGGTGTTTTGGTGTTTGGGTTTTGGCGCTTTTTTTTTTTAAAGGGTTTTTTTTTTCTTTTTTCCCCGGGGGTTTTTAAGGGGGGTTTCTTTTGTTTTTTTTAAAAAAACCCCGGTTTCCCCAAACCAGAAATTTTTTGTGATTTTTTTTTTTCCCCAAGCCGGGGGGGTTTTTTTTGGTTTTTGGGGGAAAATCGGGGTTTTTTTTTATACCCCATTGGTCTGTTTTTTTTGCCGTTGCAGGGAGGGGGGGGCCCTCTTAAGGGGAGGGCGGGAAAAAAATTCGGGGGGGGGGTTTTGGGTAAGGGGGTCGCGGGGTATGGTGGGGAAAAAAGGGGTTTTGGCCTGGGAAGCAAAAGGTTTTGGGGGGGGGTTGGATAGGGTACCATTTGGGTGCTTTAAAAAAAAAAGGGTGGTGAAAATAGAAAAAAATTAGTTGGGGCCGGGGGTGGGGTTCCCCCCCTGTTTCCCCCGGGGTTTCCCCAGAAAAATTTTTTGGGTGGGCTCAGTTTGGGCTGGGCTCGGGGGAAAAAATATTTTTGGGAAACTTTGTGTCCGGGTTTTTTTTTTCCCCCCCAACCAGGTTTTCCCGCGGGTCCCGTTGTTTTGCTTGTGGCCCGAAATTTATAGGTCTGGGCGGTTGGGGGAAAAAAGAAAATTTGCTATTTGGTAAAAGTAGGTTTTGTGGTGATGCCCTTTTGGAAAAGGGGTACTGGCCCCCCAAGAAAATGTTTTTTTTTAAAAAATTGAAATTTGGGGTTTGGACCCGGGGCCTTTTTTTAAACCCACCTAATGTTGTTTTTTTTGGACTTTTTTTTAAAAAAATAAAAAATTTATAAAAAAATTTATTTAACTTTTGTTTTCTATTAATTTTTAAAAATATTAAAAATTTTTTAAAAATTATTTTAACACCTTAAAAATAAAATTTTTTTTTTTTTATAAATATTGTTTTCTAAAAATTTAAAATATGGACTCTTTTTTTTTTTTTTAATTTTTTTTTTTAATTTTTTTGGGGTCCTGGTTCCTTTTTTCCCCCCCCCCCCCTTCTCTTTTTTTCCCCCCCCCTTTCCGGCAAACCCGTGCCTAAACCCCTTAAAAAAATGTAATAGTAATTCAGCTGACTGATCCCTTAATACATTTCGAGAAGAAATACCGTAACAGTGGAACAGCACAACACAAGGAAGATGCTCCGAAAAGTTTTTTATGGGGGAACATATTCGATTTTCAGAAAAATGTCCAGGTCCCCTTTTAAAAAATAAAAGTTTCTAACAGTGTCTTTAGAAATAACAATTTGTCAACAGGAGGAAGTAATTATATCACAGGTGCTGAATACTCAACAAATGGATTGCTAAAGACTTGTTGCCAATTTAATATGCTGACATAACCTTAATTCACACAGGTAGTTGATATTTGGGAGTTAATCCGTTTAAGAGATGGTGTTTCCAAAACATATGTCGGTTTGTGTGGCTGTTAATTTTATTAATATATATATATATATATTTATTTATTTTATATAGTGTGTATATATACAACACATATTTTAAAAATTTATATATTTTGTGTGTTGCAGTGTCGGACTGGGGTGTCTAGGGCCCCCCCGAGGAGTTGATTTAAGGGGCCCACAGTTTGGGTTGTTTTTTGGCCAATGTGGATTTTTTTTTAGGGGGGCCCTCAAAATACAGCTACCCGTAAATATTACAGGCCCCTTACTTGCTTTTTTTTTGTTTTTCCCTTTCCTGTTTTTTGTTTTTGAGAATAGGGGATTCCCCTATTTCCCTGTGGGGGGTGAGCCGTATATTGTGTGTGTTGGTGTTATATATATATATATATATTTTTAAAAAATATATAATTATATATTTATATATTTTATATTTATATATTTATATTTTCCCCTAATGAAAGGGAAAAAAGCTTTCCAAAACAATAAATAAAATCATGAGAAATAAAAAAAAGAAACTAAGTAAATCCTTATTAACAGCAAATGCTGTTTTTTGGTATAGTGCCCTAAATGTAGCACTCCGTTCTCAGTCTGAAACTGTGTCTTCTATAAATATCTACCAACACATTCATATTTCACTTTTGAAGCATTAAAGTGTTAGATCAAGGTATGGTAGAGTGCATTGCTTGAAAGTTGAGCTATAGATGTTAATGAATAAATACATACAGTTCCAACCCAAAAAAAGAACTAAGGGGTTAAAATTTTCAGTGATTACAATCTTGCAGGGAAATTAGTGCTTATTTGAAATAGAGTTAATTGTAATTATTAGACATTCATTAACTTTTACAGTTTACACGGATTTCTCTGCAGTTTGCTGTTTAACTGTGTAATAGCTCCATTCATCCAGAAAAATTTGTGTACCAGCAGTTTCTGCCAGACCTTCTTTTCCATGAAGTTCAAACTTTTACCTACCATGAACAAAAAATGTTTTTTTTAACTTTATGTAACAGAACCTTTTTTGAGATCTACTGTTGATATATTATGATAATAAATATCAATATATTCAGCAAGAGATGTAGTGTACCATGGTTTCTTTTACCATAGTGTGCAAGGGTTTTTACACTAGTTAAATGTAACCCCTTTCTGACGGACGGTCATAATAATATGGCTCTAAAATGTTTTCCTCCTTGCTTTTGGAAAACCCAAAATTTTTATTTTTCACCTACAAAGACACATGAGGGCTTTTATTTTGTGGGGCAAGATTCATTTTTAAAGGTGTTATTCATATTAATTTGAAAATACTGGGGAACGGCAAAAAAAATTCTAAGTGGGGGAAAAAAGTGAAAAAAAATATATTACGCCCTGTTTTCGGGACTTTTTATTTTTACGGAGTTTATTCTTCGGTAAAAATGATGTGTTATCTGTATTCTACAGGTTTATACGCATCGACAATACCAAACAATAGGGTTTCCTTATGTTTGGTTCCGTTTAAAAAAATTTTAATCATTTTCTATTTTTGAAATTTTAACCCAGCCCATTTTGTGTGTTAATAACTTTTTTTTACTAACCCTATGGCGTCAGGATGGCGCATTTTTTTGGGGCTGAAGCGTACTTTTTTTTGATAGAAGTTTGGAACGCTGCCTTTTTTGATCACTTTTATTTTAATTTTTGGGACGTGAAATGACCAAAAAAAAAAAACGCAATTTTGGCGTTTGGGAAATTTTTTTTTTTTACAGTGTTCAGCGTACTAGATAAATAATTTTATATTATTATAGATCGGACTTTTTTGGATGCGGAGATAACAAATATGTGTAATTTTTTTTTTTATTTTTTTTTTTTTTTTGTAAAATGGTGAAAGGGTGGTGATTTGAACTTTTAATACTTATTTTTTTACAAATTTAAAACTTTATTTATTTTATTTTTTACTTTAAAATTGTCCCCCTAGGATGCTTTACCACTGGGGGGGGCCGATTGTTAATACAGCCTAATTTATTGCATAGACAAAACATTGGCGGGGCCAAAATGGCGGGTTTTCCCCACTTCCTGCCTGGAGCCGGAAGTGGGGAAATTCAAAACATGGCAGCGATGAAAGTCTTCACAAGGCTTCCTGCTGCCATGTTAGCCCATCGGGACTCAGCGATCTCATATGTCAAAGGTCGTTAAGGGGTATTATATATAAACTGATCTGCTGTTTGTGGATGCTTGGCTGTTCACTCACTAAGTTGTTTTCCCTTTACTTGATTCTTGGGAAAAAGGAAGGGAGTTTCTAAGCATAACCAATTCTCTTCCAGGACTGAGGACTGGGAACCTGTATGGCATGTCTGAAGGAAACATAATAATAATAATAATAATAATAATAATAATAATAATAATAATAATAATGTTCGTAATGGTTTCATTGTGAAAGTGCATGGACTATCTACAGTACATATCAGTTCAACATTGAAGATTCACATGATATCTAATGAGGCTTAATATTAGCTTTCTATTAGTCCTATTTTAATACTTACTGCTTTGTCTACAATGAAGGCTTGTAGAATCCTTTGCCTCTTATTTTCTGCTTTTCATCATTCTCTGTTCTTTACGTTGTCATACAAATGACTACATAACTAGTAGATAAACTAATTAGGACAGTATGATTTTGCATTGTAAGGAATGGACACCCTTGATGTTGGATATTTAATAAAAGGTAAAAGCTGATTAGGGAGCCTATTTTTTCACATAATATGTAGGTTGAAATATATGCACAGCTTATATTTAGCAAAACAGAGCTGGTTGTCCTATTCTGATATTTGCATCTGACAGTAGTTTTCAGTGTGTCCCCGAAAAATATAGCATAATGAACATATCTAAAAAATGGGTGATATGCTAAATTGCATGTCTGAAATATATTCAAATTTTCCATTTGATCACTTTATCTTCTCTATGCTGATCAGAAAGAAGGGGAGGGAAAGACAAAGTGACTTTCTTGGTGTAGTAGTTTTGTAACTCTACTCAAAACTACAAAATAAAGAGCTGATGAATTCAGTTACAGTGATGGTGCTTTAATAGCCACAACACTGTTAGGCACTTTCTGTAGAGCCAACTGGTGCTCTACATGCTGTCATCAATTCTGCACTGGAAAGAATACCAAGTGAAACCTCAGGATTGAACCAAATCCTAAATAACCACAAGGAGAGGCCATTGGCTCTTGATTTTATGAGCCACATGTATGAGACTGTTTAGGTCTAAAACTCACTCTTTTGCCCTTAGTAGCAATGTAACAGTAACAGTGTTCACTGTTCACAGATATAGAGATTCATCCAAAAAAACTTAAGACATATTAACACAAACAATGTGTTGTGTGCAGTGGCATAGCTATAGGGGTCGCAGCAGCCGCAGTTGTGACTGGACCCCTTAACTGGGGGGGAGGGCAGGCCCCTCTCGCCACACGCTGTTTCGCTGTGTCACTTAGACCCAGTGGTACAGCATTCATAGTACTAGCAGCAGCTGAGCTAAAGTGGCTGGTAGATACTGAGACCGGCTGCTTTGCACTCTATTGGCCGCGGCGCAATACTATGACCTCATCGCGTTGCTGCCTGTACTAGGCCCTAACCCTATGCCTATACTTGGGACTTAAAAGACACCGGAACTGCCGTCCCGAAGTGGGCAGTGTGATGATGTCACTCCGCCAGCTCAGGAAGAAAGGTGTTCGGCAGGGGAAGGAAAGAGAACTGAGGTGAGTATTATTATTATTATTTTTTTAATAGGGGGTGGAATACCTACCCTAAGTGGCCCTATAAACCATCCTATCTACTATATCTGGTCCTATATATCTGCCTACCTGCTATAATTGGCCCTATACTTCACCCTACCTCTTATAACTGGCCCTATATACCATCCTACCTGCTGCAAATGGCCCTATATACTACCCTACCAGTTGTAACTGACCATATATACCTGCCTACCTGCCATAACTGGTCCTATATACCACCCTACCTGCCTTAACTGGCCCTATATACCACCATATCTGCTTCGACTGGTCCTATATACCTGCTTACCTACCAGAAGGAGCCATATCTACCTGCCTACCTACTATAAAGGGGCCCTATCTACCTGCCTAGCTAACAGAAGGGGCGCTATCTACCTACCTACTCGAGTGTGTTCCTACCTACTGGTGGCACAAATGGGGGTCTAACAATCTAATGGGGGCATTTTCACTGTTTGGAGTCTAATGTGTTTCTGTGGTAAATTCTGCAGGGATTCATGGCCGGGAGAAGTCACCATGGCAGTCTGGACTGGATAGAGAAAAAAAAGGGAAAGAGAATGATTCATCAGATAAGACGTTACCTGTGAGTCAATAAATGTAACTGCCCTGTCATCGCTTATACAGCTGCAGAGCCTATATACACTAGTACCTACCACTATATGGTCACTGTCTGGTGGTAATAGTGGTCTTAGTGTAATGCTTTATATTCAGTAACAGTAAAATGGTATTATTCAAACCGTTTATGGTGGTGATATGTGGTCATGATGTGGTGGTGTTATTTGGTCCTTGTATATTTTTGCTATTGGAATTACTGGGCTTGGTATATTGATTTGGTCAGTAACAGTATGGTATTAAGTAATATATGGTAGTGGTATCTGGGGTATTATTTGATCTTTGTGTATTGTTTTTGCTGCTGTTATTGGTCTTGGTATACTTGTTTGGTTAGTAACATCATGGTATTAGTCACTATATAGATGTTGAAAAGTGGGCCCTTGTACTGACACACCCCGAATACAGATTAACATGTCAATTAAACTGTTTTGCAAAAAAACTTCAACAAAAAGTAAACATAAATCAAAAGGCAAAATTGCATTTTTTTCCTGTTCACCTCACATTTTTTATTTATTTATTTATTTATTTTTTGGGGGGAATATGAGAGTCAGACACTTTGGCTCTGTAACTTGCTTTTCTTTTACCCCATTTGAAATTAATTTTCTTCTTTTGGACAATTTCTTTTAATATAAATAATTTTCTGCAGAGTTCTACACTGCAGACATCCGTCACTTTTAGTAGGGAACCTTTTGTTGAAAAGTAGTGGTGTACAGACGGTGTCTGAGAGTATGGGGGCCCCAAGCTGAAGACTTTAGCTACGCCCCTGGTTGTGTGTACTGGTACAATTCAACAGTTCTCCATCATGTTACATTTGTTACAGATAAAGAGATTACATAATAAAACGTCAGATTGAAGGATTTTAAAACTAAAAATTACCAATAAGTGATTTTGATTATATATATAAAAAAATATATATATATTGTTTCAATTTTCTAAAAATATAAATGTTATTATCTGGTACTCATCTACCTCCAGACAGTGTGTAAATACTTGCATGTTGCTATGAATGAAATAAACGTAAAATTATATAAAATGATAAATATTATTTGTTTCGTTTTTGACGTGTCGTTCATCATATATTTTTAGGAAAGAAAAAAATACCACAATTGACGGAAACAGAATTTTTGAGTTTCCAAATGCCTCAGCATTCAGTATATCTAGCCAGCTGATTTGACAGTAAATATTGCAAATTTATTCCCCTTATTCACTAGAATTAGACAGAGGATAACGAATAGTGTTTCTAAGAAAACATTAAAAGTTCCTTTTGAGTTATTTTGTTATAAATTACATTATGAATATCTAGTTAAAATCAAATTATTTTGTGATTGTGTTTTTTTAAAAATACAAAAAGATATTAAAATTTCCCTAAATTCATGAACTATTTCTTTACCAGGGAAAAATTATGCCC
>JAODAL010078671.1:0-12834 GCA_025379985.1 Phyllomedusa bahiana | reverse complement strand
TTTCGAGTCGAACTTCTTAAATTTTTTAGACTGCGAAGAACCGAACATTTTCACGGTTCAATTCGTGTAAGTTTGCCGTTCAAACATAGCCTTGTTCCAACATGCCAGTTATTAGTTTTCCTTTTTAGCTGCTTACTTTGCACTTTTTGGTGAGCCCACCAATCCAGTGCAGAGCACAGAGTGAAGTGTACCCCAAAAACACATCGCTTAGGTTAGGGATTATCACGTGGAGCTGCTAAAAATCACATGACCATGTTTATAAAAAAATTATCACTTTAATTTGCCTTGTAAACACCATTTCCCCAGCTCACTCTCTGTACAGTAACAGACTTGAGCTGCCTCTGTCTCTTGCGTTTCAATGCATCAGACACAAAATTTAATTTCTTAGCGATTTTAGACAGTCAGATTTAGATTTAAGTTTAGGTTTATAGTGGAAGAGTCGATTAATATCGACAAAGGTTGAAAATCGAGCCCAGTTTTTTTATATGTGGTTGATCAGATTTTTTCAGATCAGCTATAATTTAGTGAAAATCTGCTCATAATCCTAATAATATCACGCCCAATGTTCAGCGCTATCCAGTCGCAAATTATTGTGCGGCGCCAGCAAATTCAGCTTATAGAATGGGAGCGGTGCGAAGCTTGGGGGTTGTGCGACGTCATAACTGTGGATGTGTATTGTTGCGATGGTCATGGAAGAATCACTGTGACCTCCTCGTTTTTGTACCATAGAACAGCCCTCCCTTTTTCTGCTGCATCAGTGTGGTGTTCCCTGTAGTAACCCAATAAGAAGCATGACGTGTGTCCTCGTTCTCTCCCACAAACACGTCAGCGAAAGGTTTCTTATATTTTTGTTCACACAGACAACTAATGCATTAGTCTGTTGAACATTAGAACTTAGGTAGATAGAGATTTGCAGAATTTAGATTGACTTGTAAGCTGAGAATTTATAAGAGCATCTAGCCGCTGGTACAGCCGGCGTGGTTGGTGGCAGTGCTGGGGCTGTGGGGCTGAACACAGACAGATCCAGGCCTCTTTAAAGGAGAGTGGATATTGAGTCAACCCAGACATTGATAATAGTTTTAGACCCTGCATTGCAATTGGGTTTTATTCTTAACACCTTATTGGCCAGTTTTTTTGTGAGAAATTAACTGGTAAATGTTTTTTGTGCCAGCCTACACTTAAATTTGTAATACAGCAAATTTTGTAGATCACCGCGGGTGTTATGTGAAATAGAGGTGGCAAAACACGAGACTTTTATTAACCGTGACATTTCAGTTAGGTTGTTTTTTTTTCCACTTTGAGCAGACAGCTTTTGATCAAAGAGCCACGCTTAGCCACATAAATTGTGAATACAGCAAATTATTGTAGTCATCGCAGCTGTATAAAATGAAAAAGTGCAAAAAGCAATACATACCTTTATTTTAACGTATACATTTCAGAATCAGGTGTTAAGTTTTTTTTGTCACTTTGGGCGCATTGCCCAGCTTTTTGTTCATAGTAATTCCCAACTTGCACTTAAATTTGAGATACAGCAATTTTGTAGACACTGCAGTGGGAAAAAGTTGTGATAGGTGCAAAACTCCACTTTTATTTATCCATATTACATTTCAGTATAGTTGTTATTTTTCACTTTGGGTGCCGCGCATGCCAGCTTTGAATTCATAGAGCACCTTTCACTAACATTTGAATACAGCAAGCTTTGTAGTCACCGCATTTTGGCTATATGAATTTGGTGTGCCAAAAAACACCACTTATTTTATATCCGGTAAATCATTTGTTCAGATGAGGTGGTTTCTTCACTATTTGGCACAGGCCACACTATTGTTCATAGATTCCACCCTTGAACATAAATTTGAATCCAGCAATTTTTGGGTAGTCACCGCAGGTGTAATTTGATAGGTGGCAAAACTAAACCACCACTTTTTTTAATATATCCGGTAACATTTCAGAATATGGTGTTAATTTTTCACTGTGGCACAGCGGCCAGCCTTTTTGTGATCCCATCAGAGCCACCTTGCACTTAAATTTCAATATAGCAATTTTTGTAGTCACCGCAGGTGGTATATAGAAATAATGTGTGCAAACATCCATTTTAATATCCTAATTTATATCCATTTGACATATAGGTTTGATATTTTTTCACTATGGCGCAGGCCAGCTTTGTTCATAGAGTCCACCATTTTTGCACTTAAATTTGAATACAGCAATTTTGTATTCCCGCAGGTGTAATATGATTTGGTGGTAATAACTCCCCCACTTTTTTAATATCCGTATACCATTGTCAGATAGGCTTTATTTTTTCACTTTTGGCGCACGGCCTGCTTTGTTCATAGAGTCCACCATGCCTTAAATTTGAATACAGCTATTTTGGTAGTCAACACAGGTGTATTTCTTGAATAGGTGCAAAACTCCACTTATCATCCCTATACATTTCAGATACAGGTGTTATATTTTTTTCCACTATTTTGGCACAGTCCAGCTTTGTTTTCCTAGAGCCCACCTTTCACTATAATATGGAAATACAGCAATTTTATGTAGACACCGCAGGTGTAAATTTGATTGGTGTGCAAACTCCACTTTTTTATTATCCGTAAAAAACAATTGCAGAAATCGGTTGTTTTTTTTTCACTTTGGCGCAGGCCCCCACTTTGTTTCATAAAGCCACCTATTGGCACTTAAAATTTGAAAACAGCAATTTTTTGGTAGTTCAACCTCGCAGCATATCCATGTATTTATAGGACAAAAATACCTTTTATTATCCCGTATTATATACATTTCCATAGGGTATTTTTTTTCACTTTGGCGCAGTGACACATTGTATTTCCAATCAGAGCTCACCTTAGCACTTAAATTGAAATTACAGCAATTTTTTGTTAGTAACCGCCAGCTGTATTGAAAGGTGCAAAAAATTAAAAACCTTTTATATCCGTATACAATCCAGTAGTGATTTTTTTTTCACTTGGTGCAGGCCAGCTTTTGTTACTTAGCCACCTTGCACTTAAAGTTTGAATATAAGCAATTTTGTATTCAACCCGCAGTGTAAATTGGAATAGGATGCAAAACTCACATTTTAATTAATCCGTAAATACATTTCAGACAGGGTGGTTTATTTTTTTCAAACTTTGGCACAGGCCCAAGCTTTGTACATAGACCCACCTTGAAACGTAAATTTTTGTAGATACTGCTTATTTTGTATCACCCGTCAGTTGTGATTTGAATAAGGTTGCAAAACTCCACTTTTATTATCCCGTAATACATTTTCAGATAGGTGTTTTTTTGTTCACTTTGGTGCACAGGCCAGCATGTACCAAAGAGCCACCTGCACTTAAATTTCAATTATAGCAATTTTGTAAGTCACCGGCCAGGTGTAAGTTTTTTATTGAGAGCAAAACTCCGCCTTTTAATTATCGTATAACTTTTCATATAGGTGGTTTTATTTTCACTTTGGCGCACGGCAGCATTGTTCAAAGAGCCCACCTTGCCACTTAAATTTGAATACAGCAATTTTGTAGTCACCGCAGCTTGTTATTGATTAGTGTGGTTGTTGCAGAAAAAAATACCCTTATATTTAGTCCGTAAACATTTTCAGATAGGTTGTTTAATTTACACTATGTGCGCAGACATCTTTGTTTCATGAGATGCCTACCTTGCCACTAAAAATTTTGAAATCGCAATTTTTTACGTCACCAACCGAGCAGCTGTAATTTGATAGGTGCCAAAAAATACCTTTATTTATCCGTATACATTTCAGATAGGTTGTTTATTGTATTCACTTTGGTGCATGGGCCAGCTTTTGTTTCATAGAGCCACCTTTGCACTTAAGTTTTGGAATAAGCATTTTTTGTAGTCACCGCAAAGGTGTATTTTTGGATAGTGCAAAACTCCACTAATAATTTATCCGTAAATACATTACAGGACAGGTTTTAATTTTCACTTTGGCAACAGGCCCAGCTATGATTTTTTTCATAAGAATCCACCTGAACTTAAATTTGAATACAGCTATTTTTGTAGTCCACCGCAGGTGTAATTTTGGATATGTGCAAAAACATCCACATTTTATATATCCGTATGACATTTTTCAAGATTAGGTGTTTTTATTTTCACTTTTGGCCACCAGCCAGCTTGTTGTTCCTAAGAGCCACCATGCACTTAAATTTCAATATAGCAAAATTTTTGTGTAATTCACCGCAGGTGTAATTTTATTAGGTGGCAAAACACCACCTTTAATTAACGTATACATTTTTCGATAGGTGATATGATATTCACTTTGTCGCAACCGGCCCAGCCTTTTTGTTCATAGAGGACAAACCTTGCCTTAATTTGGAATACGAGAGCTATTTTTGGTAGTCCCACACAGTTTGTAATTGATTAGGTGCAAAAACTTCCCACTTTTAATATCCGTAAAACATTTTCAGATTAGTTTTATTTATTTTCACTTTTGTCGCAGACCACTTTGTTCATATAGCTACCTTGCACTTAAAATTGAAATACATGCAATGTTTTGTCACCGCAGCTGTATTGATAGTGCAAAAATACCTTTTTTATTATCCGAATAAACCATTTCGAGATAGGTGTTTTTTTTCACTTTTTTGCAAGCCACCTTAGTTTCATCAGACCACCTATCCCACTTTAAGAATGTTTTTGAAATAAGCAATTTTGTAGTCCACCCGCAGGTGTTATTGATAGGTGCAAACACCACTTTTATGACCGAAAAACATTTCAGATAGGTGTTTTCTTCACTTGGCGCAGGACAGAAGCTTTGTTCATAGAGCCACCATGAACTTAAATTTAAATACAGCAATTTTGTAGTCACTGCAGCTGTAATTGATAGTAGCAAAAAATACCGTTTTATTATCCGTAATTACATTTTCATAATAGGTGTTTTTTTTTTTCACTTATGGGAGTAGCAGTAGCCAGCAGTAGTTCCATTAGAGCACTGCACTCTGTTTGGCCCTTAAATTTGAATCACAGACACATTTTTTTAGTCACAGCAGGTGTATTAGATAGGTGTCAAAAACTCCAACTTTTAATATCCATAATACATTTTCAGAATTAGGTGTTTTGTTTTTTTTCACTCATTTGAGGGGCGCCAAGGACAACTTTGGTTCAATACTATCCAACCTTTGCACTTAAATTTGAATACAGCAATTTTGTAGTCACCGCAGCATTTATTGATAGGTGCAAAAAAAACCTTTTTTATTATCACGAAACATTTCAGATTAGGTGTTTTTTGTGTTTTTATCACTTTGGCGGGCCAAGCCACTTTTGATTTTTTCAAAGCCACTTGCACTTCATTGGAAATACAGCAACCTATGTGAGTCACCGGCAGTTTAATTGATAATGGTTGCAAAAACTCCACTTTTATTATCTAAACATTTCAGATAGGTGTTTTCTTCACTTTGGAACAGGCCAACGCTGTTTTCATATATAATCCACCCTTGAACTTGAATTGGAATAAATCTTATATTGGTAGTCACTGCATGTGTTAATTGGATTTTTTTTTTTTTTTTATTTTTTTTTTTTTATTTTTTTTTTTTTTTTTTTTTTTTTGTTTTTTTTTTATTTTTTTGTTTTTTATTTATTTTTTTTTTTTTTTATTTATTATTTTTTTTTGTTTTTTTTTTTTTATTTTTTTATTTTTTTTTTTTTTTTTTTTTTTTATTTTTTTTATTTTTTTTTTTTTTCTTATTTTTTATTTTTTTTTTTTTTTTTTTCCTGTTCTTTTTTCTTTACTTTATTTTTTTTTTTGATTTTTTTTGTTTTTTTTTTATCATTTTCGTTTTTTTTTGTTTTGTGTTGGGTTTGTTTGTTTTTTTTTTATTTATTTTATTTTTTTTTTTATTTTGCATTTTTTAAAAATTTTGTTTTTTTTTTTTTTTTTTGTTTTTTTTTTTTTTTTTTTTTTTTTTTCTTTTTTTTAGGAAAGCCAAAACTCCACTTTGTATTTATCCGAATAACTTTTTCAGTAATAGGTGGTTTTTTTCACTGTGGCAACAGGCCAGCTTGTTCATAGAGCCACCTTGCACTTAAATTTCAATATAGCAAATTTTGTATTCACCGCAGGGGTATTTGAATGGTGCAAAAACTCCATTTGTTTATTAATCCGTATTCATTTCCTAATAGGGTGTATTTTTTTCACTTTGCCGACAGGCCAGCATTTGTTCATAGTAGCCACCGATGCACTTAAATTTGAAATTACAGCCAATTTTGTAATTCACAGCAGGTGTATTTTGATTGGTGTAGAACTCCACAATTTTAATTATCCGTATACATTTCAGATAGGTGGTTTTTTTTTTCACTGGCGCACGGCCATCCTTGTTACAAAGAGCCACCTTGCCTTAAATTTGAATACATCTATTTTGTAGTCCACACAAGGTGTATTTGATAGTGGCAAACCTCCAACTTTTATTTATCCTAATACATTTCAGATAGTTGATTTTTTTCACTTTGGCACAGGCCAGCCGTTTGTTCATAAGAGCCAACCTTGCCACTATAATTTGAATACAGCAAATTTTTGTTTAGTCAACGCAGGTGTAATTTTGATTTGGTGCCAAAACTCCAACTTTTGATTAACCGTATACATTTCAGATCGGTGTTTTTTTTTCACATTTGGTCGCCAGGCCCTACTATATCATCTATCTCATCCATCCACTTACAATTTTACATAACGCGACAATTAGTTCATCCACCGCAGTCCAGTATAAAAATGCAAGTTAGCACAACTACAAATAATAATCCGAAATACATCTCAGATATGTGTTTTATTTATCACTTTTGGTGTCATCCAGGCATTTACTCTCATATATCCACCTTGCACTTACAGATTGAATATAGCAAATATTGTGGGTAATTCACCAGCCGTGTATATATGATATTGTTCAAAACACCACTTTAATTAATCCGTAAACATTTTCAGAACAGTTGTTATTATTTCACATGGTCACGTGCCAGCTTATTGTGTCATACGATCCACCTTTTAACTTAAATTAGAATACAGCTATTTATTAGTCCCCACCGCAGGTGGAATTTGAAGGTGCAAAACTCCACATATTAATTAATCCTATATAGCATAACAGATTAGGTGTTTTTACACTTTGGCACAGGCCACAAGCTTTTGTTCATAAAAGAGCCACCAGCCACTTAAAAAATCAATATAGATAGCAATTTGTAGTCCCCACCGCAGGTGTATATATAATGTAGCAACACTCCACTTTATTATCCCGTATTCAAATCAGATTAGAGTGGTTAATTTTTCACTTTGTGGGCGCACTCGGCCAGCTTTTGTTTCATCAGACCCACCTTGCACTTAAATTGAATACAGCTATTATGTAGCCTAACACAGGTTAATTGAATAGGTGCAAAAACGTCCACTTTTATTTATCCGTATACATGTTCAGATAGGTTTTGTTTATTTTCTTCAACTTTTTGGCCGCAGGACAGGCTTTGTTCTTAGAGCCAACCATCACTTGTAAATTTTTGTAAATAAGCAATTTTTTGGTAGTCACCGCAGCTGAATTGATAGGTGCAAAAAAATACCTTTTAATTAACCGTATACATTTCAGATGGTTTTTTTTTATTCACTTTGGAGCAGGCCAGCTTTATTCATAGACCCACCTTGCACTTAAAATTGGAATACAGCAATTTTGTAGTCACTGCAGGTTGTATTTGATGTTGAGCAAACTCCACTTTTATTATCCATTTACATTTTCAGATAGGGTGTTTTATTTTTATTCACTTTGGCGCAGACAACTTTGTTTTCATAGAGGCCACTTGGTCACTTAAGATTTGAATACAGCAATTTTGTAGTCACCGCAGCTGATTGAAAAGGTGCCAAAAAATACCTTTTATTATCCCGTAAACATTTCCAGATAGTTGTTTTTTTTTTCACTTTGTGCTCAGGGCCAGCTTTTTGGTTTTTCATATAGCCACCTTGCCTACAATTTGAATACAGCATCTTTGTAGTCCACCGCAGGTGTTATTTGGAGAATAGGTTCAAACTCCCCACTTTATTAACCGTCTAAACATTTCACAGATGAGTTGGTTTTCTTCCTTTTTATGGCGTCAGGCCCAGCTTTGTTCATAGATCGCACCTGAACTTGAATTTTGAAATACAGCTTATTTGTAGTCCAGCTACCTCGGTGTATTTGATCATGAGCAACAACTCCACTTTTATTATCCCGTATAACATTTCCAAAAGGTGTTTTTTTTCACAGTGGCACAGGCCACTTTGTTTTCATAGAGCCACCTATGCACTTAAAATTTATGCCAATAATAAAATCAATTTTGTATCACCGCAGGTGGTATTTTAATTGGTGTGAGAGGCACAACTCCATTTTTTATTATCCGTGATTGCCATATTCCATAGTGGGTATGTTTTTTTCACTTTGGCGCAGGCCAGCTTTGTTCTATCCAGAGCCACCTTGCACATAAATTTGAATACAGCAATTTTGTATTCACCGCATGTATATTTTTTGGATTGGTGTAAAACTCCCCACTTTTAATATTCCTTATACATTATCAGAAGAGTGTTTTTATTCACTTTTGGCGCACGCCAAGCTTTTTCATAGAGCCGACCTTTGCCACTTAAATTTGAAATACAGCTATTTGTAGTCCCAACATAGTTTGTATTTGAAAGGTGCAAACTCCACTTTTTATTATCCCGTATACATTCAATAGTTGTTTTTTTTTTTCACTTTGGCACAGGTCCAGCCTTTGTTTCATAGAGCCACCTGTGCCAACTATAATTTGAATACAGCAATTTTTGTTAGTCACCGCCCAGTGTAAATTTGATTGGTGCCAAACTCCACATTTATTGATCCTTATACATTTCAGATCGTTGGTTTTTTTTCACTTATGGCGCAGCCAGCATTTTGTTCTTCAGAACCACCTTTGGCACTAAATTTGAATACAGCAATTTTGTAGTCACCGCAGCTGTATTGATAAGGTGGCAAAAAATACCTATTTAATAATCCTTATACATTTCAGATAGGTGTTTTTTTTTTCACTTTTGCGCAGGAACACTTGTTTTTCATATAGCCTTACCTTGCACTTAAATTGGAATACTAGAGCAATTTTTTAGGTCACCGCAAGCTGTATGAATAGGTGTGCTAAAAAATACCTTTTATTAAATCCGTTAAATAACCTTTTTCAGATAGGATGTTTTTTTGTTCACTTGGGTGCAGGGCCAGCTTTGTTCATAGGAGCCACCTTGCACTTAAGTTTGAAATATAGCAATTGTGTAGTCCACACCGCAGGTGTATTTGATAGTGCAAAACTCCACCTTTTGATTATCCGTACCACATTCAGAACAGGTTGGGTTTTTATATTTCGACTTATGGCCACAGGCCAATAAAAATGCTTTTGTATTCATAGATCCACCTTGGAAACTAAAAATTGAATACAGCAAATTTTTAGTCAACCGCAGCTGTATGGGATAGGTGCAAAAAATACCTTTTTATATTAATCCGAATACAATATCTGATAGGTTTTTTTTCTTTTCACTTTGGCACAGGCCAGCAATTGTTCATAGATCCACCACCTTTGAAACTTGAAAGTTTTGAATACAAGCCTTATTTTGTAGTCACCGCCAGGTGTTAATTTGATAAGGAGCAAAACTCCCCACTTTTTAATATCCCGCTAAATACATTTCAGAATAGGTGGTTTTTTCACTGTGGCCCAAACAGGCCATGCTTTGGTTCATAGAAGCCACCTTGCACTTAAATTTCAATATAGCAAAATTTTGTAGTCACCGCAGGGTATTTGAATTGGTGCAAAACTCGCTTCCCCATTTTATATCAGTATAACAAGTCATATAGGTGTTTTTTTTATCACTTTGGCGCAACTCGGCCCAGCCTTTTTTGTTACCTCAGAGCCAACCTTGCACTTAAAAATTTGAAAACGCATTTTTGGTATTCACCGACAGGTGGTATTTTGATTGGTGTAAAACTCCACTTTTAATTATCCCGTAATTACCATTTTCCAGATAGGTGTTAATTTTTCACTTTGGCGCACGGCCCCCCAGTCTTTTTCATAGAGCCCCCTTGCACTTAAATTTGAAATAACAGCTATTTTGTGAGTCAAACACCGTAGGATGTATATGATAAGGTGCAAAAACTTCCACTTTTATTAATCCGTATACATTTCAGTAGGTGTTTTTTTTTTCACTTTGCACAGGTCCCAGCTTATTGTTCATAGAGCCACCTTGCACTATAATTTGAATACTGCAATTTTGTATCCACCGCTATGTGTATTTTGATTGGTGCAAAACTCTCACACTTTTAATTATCCGAATACATTTCAGATCGGTGGTTTTTTTTTTTTCACTTTGGCGCAGGCCAGCTTTTGTTCATATAGTCCCCCTTTGCACTTAAATTTTGAAATACAGCAAATTTTGTAGTCCCCCACCGCAGCTGTATTGATAGGGCAAAAAAATACCTTTTATTAATCCGTATACATTTCAGATTAAGGTGTTTTTTTCACTTTGCGCAGACACTTTGTTCTTAGAGCAACCTATCACGTTAAAATTTTGAATACAGCATTTTTTAGTCCACCAGCAGCTGTATTGATAGTTGCAAAAAATAACCTTTTATTATCCGTATACATATACAGATAGGTGGTTTTTTCACTTTGGAGCAGCCCAGCTTTTGTTTTTCAATAGAGCCACTTGCACTTAAGTTTTGAATATAGCAATTTTTTGTAATTCCACCGCAGTGTATTTGATATCGTGCAAAAACTCCACTTTTATTATTATCCGTATACCATTTCAGACCAGGTTTGTTTTTTCACTTTAGTGCCAACAGGCCAAGCTTTAGTTATCATAATCCACCTTGAACTTAAAATTTGAATACAGCAATTTTTTTAGTCACCGCAGCTTGTAATTGATAGGTGTCAAAAAAATACCTTTAATTATCGTATACATTACAGAATAGGTGTTTTTTAGTTTCACTTTTGCTGCAGGCCAGCTATGTACATAGAGCCACTTGCCACTTAAAATTTCAATATAGCAAATTTTGTGAGTCACCCCAATGTGTTATATTGTATTGAATGCAAAACTCCACTTTTTATTAACCCGTAACATTTTCAGATTAGGTGTTTTTTTTTTTTTTTCACTTTGCCACAGGCCAGACTTTGTTCATAATAGAGCCCTACCCTTCGCCACTTTAATTATGGAATATAGCAATTTTGTATTCACCGCAGTTGTATTTGAAATTGGTTGCAGAAAACTCCCATTTTAAATAGTCCCGTAAACATTTCAGAAAGGTGTTTTTTTTCACTTTTGGCGCAGGCCAGCCTTTTTGTTCATGAGAGCCAGCACCTAGCACTTAAATTAAGGAATACAGGCAATTTTGTAGTCACTGCTAGCTATATTGATAGGTGCAAAAAAAATCTTTTAATTATCCGTATGCATTTCAGAAAGGAGTTTTTTTTTTTCACTTTGGCGCAGGTCAGCTTTATTCATAGATCCACCTTGCACTTAAAATTTGGATTACACAGCAATTTTGTAGTTACCGCCAGGTGGTTAATTTGAATAGGTGCAATACTCCACTTTTATTAATCCTTAATACATTTCAGATAGGTTGTTATTTTTTTCACTTTTGGCGCAGGACCCAAGCTTTGTTTCATATAGCCACCTGCACATAAATTTGGAATTACAGCAAATTTGTAGTCCACCTGCAGCTGTAATGATTAGGTGCAAAAAATACTTTTATATCCTATACATTTCCCGATAGGTGTTTTTTTTTCACTTTGGCCGCAGGCCAGCCTTTGTTCATAGAGCCCCTTTGCACTAAAAATTTGAATACAAGCAATTTTGTAGTCACCCGCAGCTGTATTGAATAGGTAACAAAAAATTTCCTTTTATTATCCCGTATACATTTCAGAATAGGTTGGTTTTTTATTTCCACTTTGGCGCAGGACAGCTTTGTTCATAGAGCCACCTTGCACTTAAATTTGATACACCAAATTTTGTAGTTAACCCGGCAGGTTTAAAAAATAGGATAGGTGCAAAAACTCCACTTTTATTATCCGTAATACAATGATCATTATAGTTGATTTTTTTTTCACTTTGGCGCAGGGACAGCTTTAGTTTCATAGAGCCATCCTTGCACTTAAAATTTGAATGACAGCAATTTTTGTTATTCACCGCAGGTTGGTATTTGATTGTAGATAAAACTCAACTCCACCCACTTTTTATTATCCGTAAAACATTTCAGATCGGTGGTTTTTTTTTTTTTTTTTACTTTTTGGGCGCAGTCCCAGCTTTGTTTATAGAGCCACCTTTACACTTAATTTGAATATACAGCAATTTGATATTCACCCGCAGTTTATTTGATTGGTGCAAAACTTCCATTTATTACCGTAAATACTTTTCAATAGTGTGTGTTTTTTCACTTTGGCGTCAGGCCAGCTTTTGTTCATAGAGGCCCACCCTTGTCACTTAAATTGTTGAATACAGAAATTTTTTTTAGTCACCGCAGGTGTTTTTGATGGTGCAAAAAATACCTTTTTTTAAATCCTATACATTTCAGTTTGGTGTTTTTTTCACTTTGGCGCAGGCCTTTTTCTTTAGACCCCTTGCACTTAAATTTGAATACAGAAATTTTTTGTAGTCACGCAGGTGTATTGATAGGTGCAAAAATACTTTTATTATTCAAATTTTACTTTTAGATGGGGTTTTTTTTTTTAAACTTTGGCGCAGGCAGCTTTGTTCATAGATCCCCTTTGCACTTAAATTTGAATACACAATTTTGTAGTACCGAGGGTTTTTGTTTGGTGCAAAAAAAACTTTTTTATCCTATACATTTCAGATAGGTTTTTTTTTTTTCATTTGGCCCG
>JAODAL010078670.1:0-12834 GCA_025379985.1 Phyllomedusa bahiana | reverse complement strand
AAAAAATTTTAAATTTAAATTTGCCCAAAATGTTTTTTTACTTTGTTTCAAAATTCCGTATGTCGGGGGACCCATTTAAAATTACAACAATATTAAATATATGTATTTTTTATTACTTTTAAAAATAAACTTTATTTAAATGAAAATATTCTTGTTGCCATATCCTGAGACTCTTTATTTGTTTTTGATACCATTTTGGGCTACATACATTCACAGTTTAGGTACAAAAATAAGCACCCTTCAACTATAAAGATCTTTTTACAGAGGGGTATAGCTACTTACTTTAGAGAAGAGCAAATTTATCTCCCATCCCAATCACTGCAGGTGGGTATCAGCGGGGAAAACACGGGTTCCGTACCCACCACAAAATGAGGGGGGGCCTCAGATCCTAACCCCAACTCTTTTCCCCCCCAAATTCCCAAAAAAATCAAAGGTAAAGGACAGGGATAAAGATTGAAATACTCTCTTATGGGCAAAAAAAGGAAAGCATTTAACAGTTTGGCTTCCGTCCAGTGTTTGACTGCATGCAAAGGCCCTTCTGTCCCATAAAAAATATTTCGGTTTAAATGTGTGGCACATTTTGGGTTTAAAAGGGTGTTGCGGGTTGTTTCCTTTTTATTTATCCTTAAAATTTTTTAAGTGATGTCTTTGCTTATGTCATCAGTAGAATGTATCTGAGAAGGTTACTGTTATGGTCTGGGTCCTAAAACCCAAAATTTTACATAGGGAAAGATTGGGTAATGTGGCTATGGATAGGGCCAAAAGTCCCAAAAAAAAATTTCAATTTTTTTGAAGTAAAAAAAACCAATATTTCGGGTTTTTGAAAAAGCAAAGCCCCAAATTTACAAACAAAATTTTTTCCTAATTGCAAACCCAAACTTTTAACTTTAATAAACATAAAAAATTATAGTAGGTAATTTGGGCCCAGAGCAGTTCGAAATCAGCCCCCAAAGCAGATTCCAGGCAAAAACAGCATAGATTACTTCGGAAAATTACCCAGAAGAAAACCTTGGAAATTTTCAAAAACCAGCATTCACTGTTGAAAATTTTTTTTTTATAGTTACTTTTATTAGCTAGGGTTTTGGTTAGGCATTTGTTTTAAAGATACGGGGTTTTTTACGATTGGGGAATGGAGCTGGCTTTTGGGGATAAACCCGCTGACGGGAAAAACAACCGGGCCCCAATTAAAAGTTCAAAAAGCCAACTCCCGGGCAGGGTTTTTATTCTTTGGACATAAAAAAAAACAAGACCGGGGGTAAGGAATGTAATGCTAAGAAAAAAAAAGCTCGGGTTTTAAAAGGCACGGGGTTTCAGTTTTTTTGGGGTTCAAAATCCCTTTTTTCTTGCCCATTTTAAAGGGTTAGGGCCAAGGTTTTTTTTACTTTTTTAAGTTTCTATTTTTTTGTTTCTTGGGTTTTTTAAAGGCCGAAAAAAAAACAAGGGCGTCCTTTCCGTTAAAGGTTGTTGTGCAAAGGGTTTGGTTGATCCAGAGGAAGGAAAAAAAACCCCCCAAATGAGGTAAAAAGCCTTTTGTCCTCTTTTTTGGGAAAAATTCCCTTCCCCCGACCCCAAATCTGGCAATCGGAAATTCCCTGGATCAAGGGGACCCCCTTCCTAATCCTGGAAAAATTTTAAAGGGGGTTTAAAAAATTTTTTTGCACCTAAAAAATGTTTTTTCATTTTTTGGGTAAGCCGTTATGGAATTCCCCAATTTTTAAGTCCCTTGGGCCCCAGGGAATTCCATAGCCCCTGACCTTCAAAAAATTTTTTTCCCCAAATTTTTTTTGTAGAAGAAATTTGTTCTAAAAGGTATAGGGGGGGGACCCCCTTGTTCTATTTTACACCCCGGGTTAAATTAAACCCTTGGGGGAGTTTTATATTACCTTTGATGAAATTAAAAACATATTTTTTAAAATTTTCCCCCCGAAGCCGTCTTTTCTCTAAACTATTTTAACCCCTTTTTTGGGTTAATCTTTCTGGGTTGGGGGTTCCCCCCACCCCGCCCTTTTTATTTTTTTGTCCGCCTTTGAAACCTTTTAAAAGCTTTTAACAATGTCTTTCCTGTCCCATGGTGCCCAAAACTGTAACAATTTTCCATGGGGGTCTAAAAAGTGACTTGTTTTAAGGGGGGAGAATAATGTTTCATCATGTCCCTCTTCCCCCTTTTTAATACACCCCATGTTTCCTTTTTGCCCTTGGCAGCTGTGCTAAACTTTTGGGTGCTACGTTAATTTTTACTGTCCATTTGGTTTCCCCAAAGTCCTTCTCCAGGGTCCCTTTTAAACCCAGTTTTTTTTCCTTTTTAAATTTTGTAATCATTAATGGATTTTTCCCCCCCCATTTTACTTTTCATTGAAATTTATCTATTTTAAAAATCTAATCTCCCTTTTTCCCCGGCCCGGCCCCCAAAACTTATCCAGATCCCTTTGTAATAACACATTATCCTTTTTGGGTTTTGATTAGTTACAGGCTTAGTTTTGTCTGAAAAGATCGATATTTTGTGAAAATCCCTGTGAAAGGGTAAATTAATAAAAAATTTTTTTAAAGAGGTAGGGCCCAATTTCTGCCCCTTTTTGGTACTCCCCCGCAAAAGGGATCCCATCTGGTATCCCCTTTTAAATTTTACTACCCTTTTTTTTTTCTTTTAAAGGTGAGCCGTTCCCTACCCTTTTCCCAAAACATTTTCCCCGGGCCAAGCATTCTCATTTTATTTCCCAACCTTTTATGTGGCCCCGGGTTATAAAATTTGCTTTGAAAAATATAGATATATGATATCCAGTGGCCTAAACCCCCGATCCAGTCTAGAAAGACTTCCTCATAAAAGCTGAGGGAGTTTAGTTGACGGGACCGACCCTTCATAAACCCATGTTTGGAACGGGTTTTATCCCATTTTTTTTTGTCAGTGAGAAAACCCCGGGAAAAAGGAATCCTCTGAAAAAAAACCTTAAACATTTTTCCTTAAAAACAGGGGTTTTAACCCTTAAACCAAAGCCTATAGTTTCCTTGATAAATTTTTTTGACCCTTTCCCTTGATTTTTGGGCCCACCAAAATTTTTGCTTTGCCCCAAATCCTTTGGGACATTACACCGTTTTTTTAAACAGTCCAAAAATATTAAGTTTTGGGGCCTATTTTTTTGACATCACTTAACTCCTGTAGGAAAGTGGGGGGTTTTACCATCAGGGCCGGGGGGATTTGTTTTTTTTTAATTTTCCCTTTAAGGGGAGGCCCCTCCTCTTCCTGGTTTTTAAAACCAAAAAATTTTTTTAAAATTTGGGAAATTTTTCCTTTTCCCTCTGTTCAACGGGGAAGTCCCCCCTCCTCTGTAAATCCCGTGGAAAAGGGAAAATTGTTTAATAGGTTAGTTTTTTCCTCATCCCCCTCTACTTTTCTCTCCCTAAAGTTTTTTTTTAAAAGGGCCAACTTTTTTTTTTTTAATTTTTTTTACTATTTTATATGGGAAAAAAAATTTTTTTGGGGGGTTATTTTTAAACTTTTTTTTCCCAATCGTCTTTCGGTCCCCAACCCTTTGCTGCCTTTATCTTTATTTTCACCTTTATTTTTTCCCCCATTTTTTTTTTGTTTTTCCCCCTTTTCTCCCCCTCCTTTTTTAGTCCCTGAAACGCTTTCTTTTTTTTTTTTTAATTGCCCCCTTTTTCATTTTGGTTGATCCACATTGGGTTTTGTTTCTAATTTTTTTTTACCTTAGGGTATGTCCCTCTCCCCGTGGGGCCTAAGATGTTTTTAAAGTCCCCCTTTTATTTTTTTTCTGCCATATTTAAAAACTTTTTGCCCAAATTTCAATACATTTTTGTGCCTCTCTAAGCAGGGTAAAATTAGCCTTCCTCAAATTCAGTGTTTTTTTTGGCTCCCATAACAGGACCCTTTTATTGAAGGAATAAATGGAAGTTTATTATATTAGGGGTCATATTCCCTGGGTTTCCCCCCTCTCCCTAAACCTTTGTTACCTGTAAGGCCCCCCCTATTACCCAAAAATTAAAAGTCTAAAAGGGCCTTTCCTCTAGTCGGTTCCGGGCCACCTTTTGGGGAAAAGGTAATTATTTTTGGGGTTTTATAGACAAAACCCTTTTTTCCTTTGTGAGAGTTCAGGTTTTCAAAATTCCCAGTTTATGTTAGTTATTTTTAAAGTCCCCAAAGAAAAAAAAATCTTTCTGATTTAGATCTTAAATTATTTGCCTGGGGAAAAAATTTTTTTTGGGGGGTTTTCGGGTTTTATTGGAGGGCCCTTAGCCCAATTTTTATTTTTTTTATTTTTTCTTTTCTTACCCCTTGTTTTTTAACCCTGTGTTTCCAACCTTTTTAAATTTCCCGGTACCGATTTCTTCCCCAAAGTGTTGGTTCAGACAGGTTTTTTCTTTTGGCTAAACCCCCTCCCCCCCCCCGGTTTTTTAGGGGGAAACTTTAAAAAACTTTTTTAACCCTGAAATTTAAACCCGCCCAGTTTTTGCTTCGTGCCGGGCCAGTCTCAGTTACCCCCACTTTGTCTTTTTTTTCCCATTTGCAATTTAATACTTCTAGTTCTTTTTTTTGTTGGTCAGACCCCTGGCATTGGTCAGCATGCAATTTGGGTTTTTCCCATTTTTTTTTTTCCTTTCCCCCTTAATCTTTTTTTTTTTTTTGCTACACCCCCCCCCTCCACTCCACCCCTAAATTTTTTAAAAATTCCCCCAGCTCTCTTTTTTCCCACAAATTCTTGCACGTATATTTGTATTTTCCCCCCCCCCCCAGTCCCCTAGTTTAAATTTTTCCCCAAAGTTTCCTGGCCTTTTGTCCCCCAATACACCCGCCCCCCCCCCCAATTTGGAAAAACCCCCGTCCCTTTTGCATAGAGCCTGTACCCAAAGGGGGAAGAAGTCACCCCAATTTCTCCAAAAAAAAAAATCCTTTTTCCAACACCAATTTTTGAGCCACTTATTAAAACCTTTTAAATTTCCCCCTCTGCCTTCTGGTGGGGCCCCGTGGAAAACAGGTAATTTTTTCCCTGTAAATATTACCCTTTGGGAGGGGTTTGCCCTTGGCTTTTTGCCAAAAGCCCTAAAAACATTTTTAAAAAAAATTTCCACCCTCCCCCTCAAAATTTTGTCATTGGTCCCCAATGGGGAAACCAGGGACAGCTGGGTTCTACCACCCCCAAACCCGCATTCGGGTCAACCCGTTATCCCGATGTCGAACCCGGGCCCCGGGGTAAACAACTTTAAATGTTCGACGACCCAGGGGTCTTTGTGGCGTTTCCCCTGTCTTTTCCCCTTTAATAAGGGAAAAGCCCCCCCAACTTTTTGCACCTTCTCCCCTGCCCTGTATCCTTTTTCCCAATTTTACTGGGCAGGACAGGGGTAGTTTTCTTATGCACCCAATGCTATTTCTAAAGCTGACTTCCCCTCATCCGCCAATCTTGAAAAATTTTTGTTGGGGTGTCCGATGGGGGGACTAGCCTCCCTAAACACTCTTCCCCTCTCCCCTTCTTTTTTAACTGTTACCCAGATAGCTCCCTCTTGTTCCTGCACCTCCATGTCCCAAACCCCCTCGCTCTACCCTCCCGAGTGATTTGCTAAAGTGACCCATTTAAAACTCGTTTCCCCAAATTTGGGCCCAATGGATACCAGTGTGCCACTTGCTCATTTAAAAAATTCCAGGATAGGGGGTTTCTAAATGTGTTAGTGTGCACACATCGGGTTCCCTAAAGGAGGGGCATAAATTGCCAGGTTGTGAATGGACACCCATTGTCAAACAGGGAAACCCTCAGGGGGAAATTGTTACCAAAAAAAAAAAATAAAAAAAAAAAAAAATTTAACAGTTTACAAATATGAAAAATCTGTAAAAATTACTCCCCTTTTTAAAAAAACCCCCCAAAATCTAAAGTCCCCAATATTAAGTTCACCCCCTTAACCCAAAAAAGAACTTAAAAAAAACAGATCCCCAAAAGAACAAAACGGGACACATAGCCCGTCAGAATACTCGCTAAAAACCACTTACCCTTTTCCACTTTTTTCCGGAGCAGCACGCAAATCTCCTCTTAGAAAAAAGGGGTGAAAATTTTTTTTTTTTCCACAGGGGGCTACCTCAGCATCATGGCTGCCTTTAAGGACTTTTGGGGGGCTTGGAGGAAGAGGGAAGGGCTGTCAGAGCTGTGCGACCCCTGCGATTTTTCTGCCCCAGAGCAGTGTTCGCGGGTCCTGCTGAAGCTCCATAACCAAATAGCGCATACTTCCTGGCGGGGCCTCCACCTCGCCAAGTGGTGGCTTCATCCCCCAGGGAAAGGGGGTCCTTGTGCATCGGACATGCCATCTCTGTTTGCTGTGTCTAGCTTATCGGGGGGTCACAAGGCAAAATGAATGAGGAATCATGCTGTCACCTTTCCTCCCTCTTATCCTGCCCCTCCACTATGAGATGTTCAGTCAGGAAGTAAAAAGTAGCCCCCCATTTGGTTAGTCTTTTGCATTATTTACATAAAAAAAGAATGCTGAATAAAACGATTTGAGCCCCCCCAAAATTTTCAATATCCTCGAAAACAAAAAAAAAAAGTTTTTTTAAAAAATAAAAACCATGAAAAAATTTAAAAGTTCAAATCCCACCCTTTGCCACTTTTTAAATTTAAAAAAATAAAAAGCAAAAAAACTTACACAATTTGGTATCACCACATCCTTAAAAAGTCTTTTCTATAAAATTAAACCTGACCGAACACCTGGAAAAAAAAGTTTGTAAACGCCAATTTGTTTATTTTGTCATTTAACGTCCCAAAAAATTTGAAAAAAAAAGTGTCAAAGTTGCATGTAACCAAATTTTTTTAAAAAAAAAATACACTTGCCCGCAAAAAAAATAGCCTCATTCAGGTACATTGGGGAAAAACAAAAAAGTTATGGGTTGCAGGGAAAAGGGACTGCATTTTTTTAAAATGTACTAAAACCCTACAAAATTTTATATCACCAAAATATTACCAACCTTTTTAATATAGTAACACATAAAATTTTTATGAGAGTGAAAATCATGAAAAAAAATACCCCATAAAAAATACTAAGGCTATTTTTTTTTACATTTCACACCCCTTACAATTTTTTTTGTATTTTTTCAGTACTTTCAGATAACGTAAACAAAAAAAGAACATCTTTTCCCGCCAAGAAAAAAACCCCCCAAAAATTTTTTAAAAAAAGAGGGAAAAAAAAAAAAAAGGTTATGGCTAGAGAGGGGCCCAATTTTCAAAAATTCAAAATTGTCCCCCTTCCGCCAAATATTTTCCGACAAAATTTTTTCCTTTCCAATTCCCTTCGGCCACAAAACCGGAAAAACCCCCCCGATTTCCGGGGGCTGCAAAAAGGCCTGCGGGGTTTCCCAATTGGAACGTTTTGCCTTGCAAAAATATGCAGGGGGAGTTTGGGTTTTGGTCTTCACAATGTTGTTTTTTAGTATGACACCAGATTGCCTGCCGCCGCTTTTTAAAAACCCGCTTCACTAAAAAATTTCCCTTGGGCACTTAAGGGGGGCCCAAAACGACCAAAAAAACTAAAAACCCGGGAATGTAGCCCTGATAAAGTTCATGCCAAAAAAAAGCTTTTAAAAAAAACAAGCTGAGAGCTCGGGTGGCAACATTTGAACGAGGTGGGGGTTGACGGCGGGAAGCCAAAAGCAAAATTGGTCAGGCAGGGCAAAAGGGCATTCGGAGGGGGCAAAACAGTGGAAAGGGCCACAAAAAGGCAAAATTACTAGAGCGGAGGTCACGGGCGGCAGCAGCTTTAGGTCAGGCATGGCAAAATTGAAAATTCTGAAGGGGGCAAAAAAAGGGGGAAAAGGCCACGGGAAGTGGCACAATGCTGAGTGGCGGGGAAGGGTAGGGCGGCAGCAGCTTTGGGTAAAGGGCCAGTGGCACAATGACTTTCTGTAGGGGGGCAAAACAGGGGGAAAGCCACAGAGTGGCACAATGACTGAGAGCGGGGTTTCACGGCGGCAGCGCAGGGAGGTCGGAAAGGGGGCACAATGACATTCTGGAGGTGGCAAAACAGAAATTAGGCCACAGAGTGGAAACAATCCACAGTGTGGAAAAATAAAGGCAGTACCCGAAAGAGGTAAAGGCAGGGGGAAACCATGACATTTTTGGAGGTGGCAAAACATATTAGGCCAAAAGAGGGGCACAATCACCCCGGGGTGGGGGGTAAACAAAAACAGCATTTTGAGGTCAGGCGGGGCCCACAATGACTTTTTGGAGGCGGCAAAAACAGTATTAGGCCAAAGAGTGGCAAAAATCAAAACAGTGGGAGGTCACGGGCGGCACCCAGTATAAGGATAGGCGGGGCCCAAAAATAACATTCGGGAGGGGGGCAAAACATTTTTTGGCCCACAGAGGGGCCCCAAAAATCACACAGTGGGGAAAGGTCACGGGGGCAGCGTATGGGGTTCAGGGCAGGGGGGGCACAATGAATTCTGGAGGGGGCAAAACAGTTTTTAGGCCACTTTTTTGTGGGGGCCAACGCAAAAAATAACAGTGTGGAAAAGGTTCACGAAACTAAAAAAGGGAAAAGAAAAGGGGGAGATTACAGGGCGGGGTGGCACAATGCATTCTGGGGGGCGGCAAAACGAAATTTGGGCCCACAAGTGGAAAACAATCCCCCACATTGTGGAGGTCACGGCGGCAGCAGCATGAGATCAGGCAGTGGCCCAATGACAAACGGAGGCGGTTTAAAACAGTATTAGGCCACGGGAGTGGCACAAATAAATACAGTGGTTAGAGGTCACGACACACAGTATAGACCCAGGAAAGTGGAACAATGACATTCTGGGGGGGGGGCAAAACAGTATTGGGCCCCACAGGTGGCAAAATCACAAAAGTGTGGAGGTCACGACAGCAAATGAGATCAGGCAGTGGCAAAATGACATTCTGGGGGTGGCAAAACGGGAGGAAGCCACAGAGGGGGGCACAATGCTGAAAGCGGAGGTCAAAAGGCGGCAGCAGCATGAGGTCAGGCGTGGCAAAAATGCCCACGGTGGAGGACATGGCAGCACCACGGGCACAGCATGAGGTCAACAGGGGGAAAAATTTACACAGGTGGAGAAACGGCAACAAAACAAAACACGCATGGGGTTTATAAGTGGCCAATGACAGAGGGGGTTGAGGTGGGGGGCAATCCCCAGTCCCGGTAAAGAGGTGGTAGGAAAGATGGAGAAACTGTCACAGATGTGTGCATCAGGGGGCCCGGCGGGCATCAAATAGGGGCTGAGGCAGGTAGTTTAAAAACCCAGACTGACCCCTGGGGGCTTGGGGGTGGGGAAAAACCCTGGCCGATCCACCCCTTTGTTTTCATCTTAAACAAAGGTCAGCCCTTCCCACTTTTCCCCGTGGAAAAGGGGGGGTTCCCCCTTGGGGTAAGATGGCCCCCGCCCCCACTGAACAAAAACCCCCCTCGGGATGCCACACTACGGGCCGGGGCGTTAAAAAAGAGGGTTTTTTTTGGGGTCAGCACACCAGCAAAAAAAATGTTTAAATTTAAACCCCTGGATTTTTAAAATTTTGGCGCCAAAAAATTTTGAGCCCCCCAAAATGTAGCTTTGTAGCGTGTTACAATTGCTTTTTTTTCTAGCCACACAACAAAAGATAAAGTTGAAATTTAAACCCTTTTTGGCTTTTGTTAGGCTACGGGAAAAAATTTAAAATTTTTTGGAGTTAAAAAAAAAAAAGACGGTTTCTTGGGGGGTCAGCAAACCAGCAAAAAAACGTTTAAAATTAACCCCGGGAAAGAAAATTTTGGGCCCCAAAGATTTGAGCCGCACTAAAAATAGAACTTTGAAAGGTGTTCCCAATTGCGTTTTTTTTCTAGGGCCACACAACAAGAGATCCCATTTTGTAAATTAAACCTTTGCTTGTGAAATTGGGCTACAGGAAAATTTTATATATTTGGCGTTGAAAAAAGACGGTTTTTTTGGGGGGCCCAGCAACCCCCAAAACCCAACCCCTTAAAATTAACCCCTGGATGAAAATTTTGTGAAATTTAAAAATTTGAGCGGGGGCCAAAAATTAAGTGGAATTTGTATTTAAAAAAGCGTTTTTTTTTAAAGGGAATCCCAACAGGAACTGGGCTTTAAAACCCACTTGGGATATTAAATTATATGCCCTGCAGTAAAAACGCACACTGGTTTTTCCGACCCAAATTACCCCAAAAAATTAGAAATTAAACTTTAAGAGAACATCTCTGAGAAAAGCTGAGCCCCACCCCACAGAAATGCAATATAAAAATAATTTTCATTAAGAGAAAATAAGCCGGGGCAGAAACCTTTCCCTGATGACCCCCAGTAAAAGGGGAGTGGGGAGCCCCGGCTCGCGCCCCGGACTTTATAGTGCGGTGATTTCAAAAGAATCCCCCCCGGGTCTCTGTTTTTGGCTTCATCTCTGCACATGTCATGCAGGCTATCCCCCTTCCCTTTCCTTTCCCAGAGTGCTTTCCCCCAAAGAGCGCCATGTGCTCGCGGGCCTTTTTATCAATCAAAAGCCACTTCGTTCCCCCAAAATTTCCCCCCAAATTTGGGATTTCTTCCCGTCCCGAAAAATTTTTCCTAAATTCTAAAACAAATTCCACTTCGTTAGAATCGTTTCGCCCATTTTCTATTCCCCGCCCTTTTAAGCGGAAAGAAAAAAATTATGACTGGCGTGGGAAGTGATAAATAAAAATTTGTAGTCCCAAATAGAGTAACAATTTTTCTTTTATCATCATTTTGACATTTGGAAAATATAATAATAACTTTTAGGTATATGGCCATTTTTAAAAATTAAAAAAAAACATATTCTTTGGGGGGAGGCAACCGGGGTATTTAACCCTAGTACTGCTGCCAGGAATTTTTGGGGGGGGAAAACAAGCCCATTTTTCTTGCCCAGAAAATTTTTAGATACGGGGCAAGGCAATAAACAAAAAGGGCCCCTGGAAAAAGTTATGGGTTAAAAAAAACCACTCTGATCAAAAAATTTGTATGATCTTTCGTATTGTTTAATTTAAAGTAAGCAAACCTGTTTTTTATTTGTGGCATAATTTCATCTATAAACTATTGTTCCATCTACATGTTTTATTAAATATATTAGAATGTAGAAAAAAAGACATAAACTTGACATAAAGATATATGTAGAAATTAAAAAACAGTTGAACATTCGGATTACAGTAAATCTTCAGTATGATCCCCTTAAGTGTAAACTAGCAAATGTTGGATTAGAAGAGAGCTTGGATAACTACCAAGCACCATATGTAAAGTGTGCTTAAAGCAATGTAATGCCAAAAGGCACTGGTAATAAGGTTGATAAACGACTCTGTACTTAAGTGAGCCGTTATGAATGCTGTTTCTTGTAGCAATGCAATAATAAAACAATCCAAGTTTACCGCTATATTTACAAATGATTTTCTAATTTACTAAAATCATATTTCAAACACATAACTATATTATGCAAAATAATAATGAAGCATTAGATAATTTTGGCAATTGATATGCTACTTCTAAAATATTACACATATTTCCTAAAGCGAATGAATCATTTTTTGAAGCTTCTGTCACTATTACAATCCAATATTGCCAATTCAATGCTTGAAGAAAGTTTTTAAAAAGTGATCCAGATATTATATATTTTTAGGCATAATGACTTCTTTATATTTGTTCTCAGTCTGCTGAGTGCATACGCTCAGCAGCATACTTAAAGCAAGTGGTTCTTTTTGAACAGTCACACTGTGTTTTGCTGCAGGCATGCAACTTCCTATCTAAAAGACAAATGTCCCTGTTCACAGATTTGAAAAACTCACTTATTGACTCTTTCATCTTGTGTAAACAAATAATCAGTCCATCAACACAGTAGGGGTGGGATATTAGTTTTCGGAGAGCTGCCAAGGATTGAATTACTTGGATTGAAAATGTGTTTTTTGCTCAGTAATATTACCTATAATTAGTAGCTAAAATTGCTGCTATACGAAAATATGTATTGTATTTTATTATATGCAGTGAACTCTTACTAATAAAACAGATATCAAGCACAAAACTAGGAAGTGAGATATAGATCGAAAAGTCAGGAAAAAAGCTAGAGCAGTGAAAACTATACAGTGCATCCTAGATCCGATAAGTCAGGAAGTGTCTCATGCTGCAGTCAAAAATACATTTAAGTATTAACATATGTAATTTAACTATATATACAGCACTATGAAGAAACGTAAATCCAAAACAAAAATCCCTCTGTTGTGCATTGCATGTCCATGATAAAAAAAATTGCGTGGTGTCTCTGGGTTGTATCCCACGAAGGAAAGAGGAACAGTTTACTAATCATGTTAAGTCTCTGTTCACTGTTTACTTCTTGTTTTTGTCAGATGTATTCCACGGGAGTACTTTACTAACATGCACCCAATGTATGCAACTATATAACATGTTAGACCTAGGGCCTAACTTCATAAGAAATTATAATGGCCTATGCAGTAAAAAATAAGGCATGCCGATGTATTCTGGCTCAGCTTACGTCAAAAGAACACTCTTTTGGTGTATACTGGATGTACAGAACCCTATGGACAGATTAAGCATACAGATGTAGGAAAGCTAAACTTGTTCATGATGTCACAGCACAGAATGTTATCAATATTTTGTTTTTGAGATAACAGCAAATAACAGTGTGTGATATCATGGTGAGGTTAACTCTGCTTCATCCATATGCGCCAGAAGCCATCCAATATGTAAGCAGACTCTTATATACGAATATAAAATACTAAGTGACAAGAAGAAGCAAAAAAAAGCAGAAATATATTTTATTATTATTGTTTTTTCTTTTACAATAGCTAATGATTCATACGCTGTTTTACTTATAGCTAAAATTA
>JAODAL010078669.1:0-12834 GCA_025379985.1 Phyllomedusa bahiana | reverse complement strand
ATCCACAAACCCACTCCTGGAACCAGATCTGGAAGATAAAATTTAACTGGTAGCACCAGCTTTTTTGACACCATGGGAAATACCTGGTCTCCTAGGTGACCCTCCCGTGAGTCACTTAGGCGCTGGAGTGTTCCGGCCGGGTCCTCCTTTTGGGTGCACTTCTGGATGCGATGTGAGGTCCTGTGGTCACTGACTTGGCCCGTAGATGAGGCTCCTAGTTACATAGGCTCCTGGGGGGGGGGGGGTTATCTCAACATTAGCGGATAGTGGAGAGGTGACAGAACGAGGCAGTGGAGTAACGTGGGGTAACAGAGTAAACATCTTCTCCCAGTGTCTCTCCCTAAATCGTCTGTCCAAGCGTACAGCCAAAGTCATAGCCCCATCAAGTGTGCCAGGGGTTGGATAAGCCACCAACATGTCTTTTACATGGTCAGCTAACCCCAATCTGAATTGGGGCCCTGTCTTAGAGTGGTGAGGTGCATTTCAGCCACAGCCTCCCTATCGGGATCGTCAAAAGGAAGCCCCAAGGAGTAGAGAAAACGGTCCACAGAAGACAACTCGGGCAAGTCAGAGGGTAGTGAGAAAGCCCATTCCTGGGGAGACCCTTGGAATAGGGACATAATAATTCCCACCTGCTGCTCCTCATTACCTGAGGTACGTGGGCGGAGACGGAAGTACAGACAGCATCCCTCCTTAAACACTAAAAAGGCATTTCTGTCCCCTGAGAACCTCTCGAGTAACTGAATAGGGGGTTCAACAAAAGGGGGAAGTGGTGCCGGAGGACTCCCAGCCTGAGGGGTACCCTGGGAGGTCTCCTGGGGGCACTCTCAGTGCTAGATCCTGGACCAACTGGGTAAGCCCCTGCATCTGCTCTACTGCTGCAGTCATGGGGTTCATGGTGCGTGGAGAGCAGAGAAATAGCGGCCTGTCAAACTGTCACATCAGAGGAGGTGCAGTGGGCCCTGAATGCCACCCAGCCCACTGTCCCTGCCTACTTGGCATGCTGCCCTAGATGGCAGACCCCAACTGGACGACAGTCCCTACGCTGCTAAGTGCAGGGCCGTCAGGGAAAACAGAGTCAATCAGTCCAGGTCAAAACGGTGCGGTAATGGATAAGCCAGGAAACGTAATCCAAGTGGAAGGTCAGAAACAAGCCGGGGTCCAAACACGTTCAGGAGCGCAGTACAAAAACAGAGGCAAAAGCGAGGTCAGAAACACAAGACTCACAGGGAAAACAACAAGGGAACACCTTTGACAGGCAAAGCCTGGAGGAACTGGGGAGGTTTAAAAGGTCTGCCCGGACACCGCCCCCGCAGCTGATTGGTGCGGCATCCGGGCCCTCCGATTGGTCCTGAGAGCTGTGACTCCTGGCTCAGGAGCAGCACCTCTCCCAGGGTGTGGTCTGAGGGCACACCTATTAACCCTCGCAAGTCGTTGGAAGGCTGCCCAGACAAACGTATCCTGACACAGGGTGAAGATAATACTGTAATCCTAGTAGTGTTTTTTATTTTTATTTTTAACAGCGCTCACCGTGCAGTATCCATGACAATTTAGCTTTACTCTCTGGGTCGATACGATTACGGTGATACCCAATTTATATAGTTTTTTTATTTTGAAGCACCTAAGTGTTTTTATTGTGTAAAACAATATTTATGCATCGCTATCATCTGAGAGCCATAACTTTTTTATTTTTCCGCATACAGAGCTGTGTAACGACTTCTTTTTGCGTGATGAACTGTCATTTTAATTAGTACAACTTTGGCGTTTATCTGAGTTTTTGATCGCTTTTTATTACATTTTATGTGCTGCAGGATGAACAAAAATTGCAATTCTGTTTTTTTCTTTTACGCCGTTCACCGTACAGGTTAATTAATGTGACAGATTTATAGTATGGGTCGTTACGCACGCAGCGATACCAAATATGTGTACTTTATTTATTTTTGATCTTTTTTGGGGTGATTAAGGTTTGTATCCACCTCTCTCCTCGCTACTCCTCTGCCTCTCCCCTCTGCCAATCCCTTCACTGGCTTCCCATTGCCCAGCGAATTCATTTCAAGCTACTAACCATGACCTACAAGGCTCTCCATGACCTCTCCCCTCCATACATCTCTGCCCTAATTTCCAAATATCTGCCCTCACGCACTCTCAGCTCCCTCCCGGACCTTCTCCCCTGCTCTCCCTTATCAGCTCCTACAACAAACCGTCTCCAAGACTTCTCCCATGCTTCCCCCACACTCTGGAACTCACTGCCCCAACACATCAGACTCTCCTCCATTTTCACCAGCTTCAAAAGCAACCTGAAAACCCATTTCTTCAGGCTTGCCTATAACCTTCACTAAACTTGTCACTACTTCCTCCATAGACATGTCTGCCTCTCACCTCCTGTCTCTTTCCCCCTCCTTGTAGATTGTAAGCCCTCGTGGGTAGGGTCCTCTCTCCCTCTGTCCTGCCAATTGTCATTATCCCTTATCACTGTACTGGTTTGACTTATGTAATGTATGTAACCCCCTCGAATGTACAGCACCCTGGAATCAATGGCGCTTTAAAATAAATAATAATAATAATAATACAGGGGAAAAGGGAGATCTACATGTTTATTTTATTTTTTGTGTTTATGTTTTACTTTTTAAACTTTTTTTTTACTTTTTCACATAATTTCACTTTTCCACAGCAGGGATTTGTAACAGCAATCGTCAGATTGCTGTTACAATGATAGACCATTACATAACATTGCTGCTATGCTATGCACTGGTCGCCATGGTAACTGTTAATCACCATGCCCAACTGTTTTTCGGGAATGCACCCGGGGGGGTCGGGTAAGGGGATC
Source organism: Phyllomedusa bahiana (assembly GCA_025379985.1). Taxonomy (NCBI): domain Eukaryota; kingdom Metazoa; phylum Chordata; class Amphibia; order Anura; family Hylidae; genus Phyllomedusa; species Phyllomedusa bahiana. The sequence goes on along the minus strand of JAODAL010078669.1, from coordinate 10,007 downwards.
AGGGGAAAAGAATTTTTAAAAGTTGGAGTTTCCCTATCTCTCTGTTCAACAGGAAGGTCTTTCCTCCTCGGTAAATACAGTGGAGAAAAAAGTTTTTTAAATTAGGGTTTGGCCTTTTTTCTCATCGCCCTTACTGTTTCTCCCCCCGTTTTTTTTAAAAGGGGCCCCAACATTTTTTTTTTAAATTCTTTTTACTTTTATATAGTTAAAAAATATTTTGGGGGTTTGTTTTAATTTCTAAGCAATATGTCTTTCCGTTCCAAACTTTGCTTCCCTTTTTCCTTATTTTACACAAATTTAATTTTTTTTCCCCATAGTTCTTAGGGGCTTTCACTGCCCCCTTTTTTTGTGGTGAAACGGGTTTCTTTTTGGTTTTTTTTTTGCCTTTTTTACATCCCTGTTGGGTTTCCCCATTGGGGGTTTTTTCCTTTTTTCTGTTTTTAATTTTTTTTATTACCATAAGGGATGTAACCCTTCCCCAGTGGTAGTAAGGGTGTTTTTAAAATATACCTTTTTTTAAATTTGTTTGCCATATTTTAAAAAACATTGTCCAGTCAATACGGTTTAGGGGGCCCCCCTTAAGCAGAAAAAAATTAGCCTTCCCAAAATTCGTGTTTTTGTGGCCCCTTTACAAAAAAATCTATTGAAAGGTTTTAAAAGGAAAATTTTTGCAGTTGAGGCGAATTTCGCAAAAAAAACGTTTAGTTTTCATTTTTTGCCTTTTAATGCATAGTAATGTCTTTTTTGAATTTTTTTTATGAAACCCCGTCTGTTCAAAAATTTTAATTACCCCCTTAAAAAGTTCCTTGAGGGGTTTTTCGTTCTAAAAATGGGGTCCCCTTTTGGGTGTTTTTAATTTTTTTTACATCCAGCAAAGTGAAATTTTTAAACACCCTGCTTTTTGTATTTCAGCAAAAATTTGGGCCCGTCGTTTCACATAATTGCGATTTTTTCTCTATGGCGTGTTGCAGGGGGGGCCCAAAATTTTAGGGTGGGCATGTGGGGTTTTCCCTAGAAGGGGGGGCATGGGAGAAAAATTTGGGGAAACTAATTTTGGGAAGGGTTTTGTCGTGTTATTGTTCAGTTAGATGCGAATTACTATAAACGTCAGTTTTTGCATTTTTTTTTTTTTGCCTTTCTAATGCATATGTAATGACTGAATTAATTTATGAAACACACCCGTCTGTTCAAAATTTGATTACACCCCTTAAAATGTTCCTTTGAGAGGTGTACGTTCTAAAGTTGGGGTCACTTTTGCGTGTTTATAATTTTTTTCACATCACATCAATGTACACATGTCGATGACATGCCTGTGTCATATCACAAACTAGCCCTGTCGTGCGCATAATTGCGATGTTCTCTCCACTGCGTGCTTGCAGGGCGGTCACCTAATTCTAGGGGTGACATGTGGGGTGTCCCTATAATGAGGGGGGAGACAGTGGCAGAAAAAATTGGGAACTAATTTTTCAAATTTTGCGCAAGGCAGTTGTCGCTGTCTTGGTGCAGTTTAGATGCGGATTACGCAGAAACGTCATTTTACATATTGTTGGCCTTTCTAATGCATAGGTAATGTCTGTGAATTTAATTTATGAAACACCCATCTGTTCAAGAATTTGAAAATACACCCCTTAAAATATTCCTGTGAGCGGGTGTACGTTCAAAGTGGGGTCACTTTTGGGTGATTTATAATTTTTTTATTGCACATCACCGGCGCATGTACAATTGTCAGGTACATGCAGTGTATTTCAGCAAACTAGGCCTGTCGTAGCGCAATAATTACAATGTTTCCTCGATCCATGGCGTTTGCAGGGGGCAGCCAAATTCTAGGGTTGACATTTGGGGTGTCCCCTAGAATGGGAACGATGGCAGAAAATCGGAATCTAAAAAATTTGCAATTTTGCGCAAGGCGTGCGCTGTATTGTGCAGTTAGATGGCGAATTACGTATAAATTGTCAGTTTAAACATTTATATGCCTTTCTAATGACATAGTAAAGTCTGTGACTTTAATATTTATGAAACATCCTGGCACCCGTCTGTTCAAAATTTGAATACACCCCTTAAAATGTGCCTTGCGGGGTGTACGTCCTAAAGTGGGGTCACTTTTGGGTGTTTTTTTTTTTTTTTATAACTGTGTGTTTATTCAAAAATTTTTCCATTAAACACATAAACAATGACAAACGGTATATCGTTCTTCAGTGATACAGAGCAATAGTATACGATCTTGCTTGACATAACCAGGAGACATAAATACGCCAATGAACTAGTGCTGTTATGTACTAATGCTAATAAGTATCAGGAGGGTCATAGGCGCGAAATCACTGGTCAGGGCAAGGCACCAGCCCCTTTGATTATTTAGTGGTGACACCGGCGACCCCCCAACCCGGAGGGGCGGCCCAAGGGAGCCACTGCTCAGTGAGACTGGACATCAGCATGAGAATACACCCATATCCGCCCCACCATCCTGGGAACACACCTCATGCAGGTAGTAGGCTGACACGGTGCCCCGAACAGTGCTAACAAATGGAGAACATTTTTCCGCAAGTACAGACTAATGAGCAATACATTCCAGCCTGACATGACCAGGAAATATAGCGTATTAACTAACCTAGAACCCTTTTGTAAAATGCTAACTACTATCAGGAAGGCCATAGACATAGAATCACTGGTCGGGACAAGGCACCAGCTCCTTTGCGTATTTAGTGGTGGCACTGGTGACTTCTCAACCCGGCAGAGCGGTACAGGATAGCATCTACCCGCCAGATTAATCACCAGCCTGAGAATACGGGAATACACCCGCATCTGCTTCACCGCCGCGGGAGTATGCCTCATATAGGCAAGAAGCTGATCTGTTGCCCCGAGCAGCGCCCCTAATCCCGGGGCGATCGCCTCCTTGGATGCAAACCAGAACTGATCACATGAAATCAAACAAAGACATAACATATACACAAGATAGAGACAGTGGGCGACGAAGGAGGGGGGGGGGGGGACACAAGAGAGGTGAACCCACTCATTCCCAAGCAGGGCGTGCATCCCATACAGCCCAATTTTCCTCAATTGATGCTACTCCCTGTTATGTACAACAGCAGCCCGTTCAGATATTCCATTTATTCATTTCGGCGGGTCTTCGTAGTACCTCTTCACCCAGATCAGAGCCATAAGAGAAGCGACAGATAGGGGAGAGGGGGGACACGCCTGCTTTCCATCTGCTTGATATCAGACAACTAGAGCGACTGTTAGGTGACAATCAATAAGGAAACTGCCACAACCTTGGGAAGCTACAAGCAACCCATACGACATGGTCCCACTTCAGTATAGGTTATCACATCCTATCCAGGGAACTCTCCACTTCCCATAACCCCAGACTGTTCAAAAGAGAGCCTTCTCTTCCCCCAAAAAGGTTGGAGAGCCCGGGCAATCCCAGAATATGTTGGGGAAGGTTGCCCATGTGGCAATGCCATGGACCAATCTCCAACAGGCCTCGATGGAGTTTGAGGTACCATAATGTGGAGAACCATCAGTGTGTGGATACCAGTGAAAGCAAGAAACTTTGTACACAATTCTCTTTTTGTGTTACACACACTGACGGATCCAGGCCCGCGGACCCCCTCCAGATGGTCGGCCAGTTGTTGGCGATGGTGCCCCGTCCTGCCCAAGTAAAGGAAGGCCCAAGTAAGCGGTGACAGGGCCGCGGCCCCTCCAGATGGTCTGTCCATGTGGCGATGGGACCTGCCTGCCCGAGTAAGCCTCCCATTTTAGCCATATATGTGTGAGGAGTAACAGCGGCTCCCCTCCGCATCGTCGCTCCAAAGTGTATAGATAGATGAAATTAGACCCCTCTATTGATACCCCCCACCATCTCATTGAGCACATGTGTACAAAGGCGTAGGGGGGCGACAGTACCGAGGTACCACATATAGAGGATAAAGGTGACATGCTTTGAGGCGTAGTGAAATCGGCGAGATTGGAAGATCATGTTCCTCCTTGGAGGTTTTCAAAGGGAACAACTTCAATCCCGAAAACCTGGACGATGTCTGGACGAAGCGGAACAGATCACGCCCCAGCCATGCCCGAGCAAAGAAACCCCGAGCACTTGGTGGGTAGAAGAGGGTGTGCACAGGAACGAGGTCATAGGAGACAGAGCCGTAGGAAGCCAAATGAAACCTCGCCCTACACTTTGCCAGAACCTAAGGTGAACTTAATCGGGCCCACATTGCAGTCCCTACATGTGGAGGGACCGGAGTGCCAAAGGACAAATTCGGTGGATTGAGGGGCTAGCCAAAGTCTCTTTCACCTCCATCCCCATTTTGCATAAGACCTTTAAGGCTTACCATTGCTGGCTGGGATTCCGAGGAAGGTGGCCGCCCAGTAATAATAAGGAAATTTAGGGCACCTGCCAACCCCACCCAATTCTGGCTACTCCCGCCATCATAACGCTCCTAGCTACTCTATTGCCTACCCTGTGAACTAGATAAAGTGCAGGAGATGCTGCCTGAATGACCTCAGGCTCTTTAACTAGGGGCTAGTATAGGAGAGTGTCTCAAATAAGTACAGTAATTTAGGGAAGAATCGTCATTTTGACTGCTTGATCCTGCCATAAAGAAGGAGAAGGCAGGTGAATGAGCCACTTGCCCCAGGAGGGACTTTCAGCACCTTAAACATTGGCTGAAAGTTGCCTATAGAGAGTGACGTAACTGTTCGTAATCATAACCACTCCCAGTATCTAAGGGAGTGGCCTGCCAGTATAAGGGAAATTACCTTTGAGAGTGGTTCCAGAATCTCCGGGCAGGTGATGGGGAGAAGCCTCAGTCCTTAGCGGTATTAACCTTGTAGCCTGTAAGACACCCAAACCGCGTCTAAAAAAGCAAGCCGGAGAAGTGGGATAGAGATGTTGAACGTTTCGTCAGACAGTTGTAAAAAGGAAAGTTTAAAATTCTTGTCTATTCCACTCTTAACCCCCCTAATGTCCCTTCCGGGTGAGCTCTAATGCCCGCCGAAGGGGTTCTATGCACAGGGCGAATAGTAAGTGGTGATAGTGGACAACCCCTGGTCTCGTCCCATATGTGATCCTGAAAAAGGGTCAGAGGTTGTGAGGGTGCAGCTTAACGGCTGCAGTAGGGGATGTATATATATTCCCTGAATAGCTTCATGAATGCTGACCCTGAAGCCGAAGGTATCAGTGTTTCAATGAGGAATGTGCCACCACCATGCCGGTCCCGACAGGCCTTCTGCGTCCAGCTGAAGAAGAAAGCCTGTTCTTAGACTGGGCATTAAGAACCTTCTAACAGGTCTGATAGTCCTTCTGGTGTAAGTCACCTCATCCTTGGACGGAGGGAACATAAGCCTACCTTGTCCCGATCGACCATCCGGGGCACGGAGACCAACACCCCAAACCTGTTACCCGAGCAATTTTAGTGTGGAAAATTTTTAGGTCCGAATTCAGGAGGGCTATGGTCCCTAAAGCCATGTCGCTATCAGCCGGGTCTTTTCCCCCTTTGTTATAAGTTGTGAAGATAATAATGCGACATGATGTGGGATCGGGACCCTTTCGGAACTAGTTGAAGAGGGATAATCATGTGGGTGGCTAGAACTCACCCTTAAAGGCTTTGATAGTATTGGTATGGGAGTTCCATCCTACCCCGGCGCCTTGCCGAGGGGAGTACCTTCCAGTACCTCCTGTCATGCACCCTCCATTGTAATGGTAGCGTTGCTAGCTTCAGATGCCTCTGGGGGGAGGCCTGGAAGGGGGCATACTGGAGAAACGTCCCTAATAAAGTTGTTTTGCTACTACCATCCTTGTGCCGGTAGTTGAGAGGTGGAGAGGAAAGTTTGGAGAAGAAACTCAGACAAAAATTACTTGGCATGGATTTGTTTGGGGTCAAAAGTCGTGGTTCCATCTCTACTTCTCACAAGTGGCCTGCGGCATAGAGGCACAGTTCTGTCCCTCAACGCACATAAGCTAGCATTGAATGGGCCTTATTCCCATATTCTAAGTAGCGTGTCTGGTAGTATAGCAGCAATTTCTCAGTTGAACGGATCACATTTCTCTAAAGCACCCTTCTATACTACCATCAGCCTCAAGGTAGAGACAGTCGTGTCTGACTCATGCCACTCTCTGTATGTTAGAAATGCGGCTCCCTCAGGGAGGACTTACTCCTAGATTCATGTCCCCTCTTTGACCCTTGGATCCTAAAAGCATGTCCACTCTTCACCCTAAATAACGTCTTGAGTGCCTCCCATAAGGTTGCTAGCGAAGTCACAGATCCTCCTCCATTCAAGCTCAAAAATAGGATGTCATAGACTCCCCCAGCTTCTCCCTGTGTCGGATTCCTGATGAGGGACTCATACAGTCTCCAGTGACACTAATCTTGAGATGGGGGCTGATGAAATCCCAGGTCAACCATGACTGGGGCGTGATCCACCAGGTCGTTAGAGTTCGGCTCTACAGCTAGAGCCCGACATCATCCTCAGAGTTTGGGATTTCCAAAAAAGGTACGTCCAACCCTCCTTGTGTGTGTTTTGTGGAGGGAGTGAGAAGAAGGTGTACCCCTGTCCCTGGGGTGATTAAATGCGCCATAGATCAAACAGACTCGTCCCCTAATAAGCTTACGAACGCAGCGAAACACATCCTGCCTGCTGCCCCCTACCGCCTTCCCCCCACCGCGCCAGCGCTCCATCACCTCTCAGAAAAAAACTAGGTATTTAAAATCCTCCACCCATAAGGAACTGCCAGAGGAAGGAGACCGGAGAGCCTAGCGCAAGACCCACTTGAGGAAGGACAATTGCTCCCTACGTTAGGGGAGTAACATTACAGAGGCAAGATATGGGCCTACATGTGTATAAAGATGCTGTAGGATGATGAAGCGCGCCCGCCGGTCAAGAATACATTTGGGTGTTTTATAATTTTTTTTCACAACACTAGCATGAACAATGGTCAGACCACCTGCTGTGTATTCAGCAAACTTGAGGCCTGTCCGTGAGCGCATAATGGCGATGTTCTCTCCACGTCGTGTTGCAGGGGCAGCCAATTCATAGGGTACATGTCGGGTGTCCCCTAAAATGGGGAGACATGGGCAGAAAAATTGTGAATATCTAATTTATTCAATTTGTGCGCAAGGCCAGTGATGTCGCTGTTATTGTGCAGATTCGAATGACGAATTATGTATAAACGTCAGATTTAAATTTTTTAGCCTTTACTAATGCATAGTAATGTCCTGTGAATTAATTTTATGAAACACCCATCTGTTCAAAATTTGAATTACACCCCTTTAAAATATTCCTGAGGGAGTGTAACGTACCAAAGTGGGGTGCACTTTTTTGTGTTCTTATAATTTTTTTTTCACAACACAGCATGTACAATTGTCAGCCATGCTGTGAGTTTTGGCAACTAGGCCTGTCCGAGCACATAATTGCGATGTTCTCTCCATGGCGTGTTGCAGGGGCAGCCAAATTCCTAGGTTGACATGTGGGTTCCCCTAGAACGGGAACATGGCATAAAAAATTGGAAATCTAAAATTTTTAAATTTTGCGCAAGGCGTGGCCACTGTTATTGTTAAAAGGTATGGGAATGAAATCCACCATCTTAGCTGATTATTATTTCGACTTTAATAAAGGGAGTCGGTGTATACCCAGAGAGCAATTTTGGCCATCATAAATTACTACCGAAACCGTAAAGGATCTCACTAGGGTGGAATCATACATACCAAAAGCAAACTTATCAATCAAGATATCAACACATATCTAATATAAATGGCCAATAGATTGGCAGGAATACTCCCAGAATTAAGAAGGCAGGGCTCATAGTGGATTTTTGTAAAGGGTTAGAAGGCGTCAGGTAAATAGATATCAGAAAAGGTTTAGGAGCACTGGATGTAACAAGCACTGGGAGGGGGACCAAAGTAGCCAGTGGCCTCATGTCATTAGTACAGCTGAAAAAGCTATTATGAAAGTGGTCCCGTTGGACTGGCTAGATCGTTGTTTCTAGACAAATTTGGAATCAAGTAAATAGGCGTAATTATATTTACGTTTTATATAAAAATCAGGCGGGCAGGCGGGATGTATACCCCCAGGTTTTCGGTCAGCATACCTTTAGTTTACAACAAGGGGACGGGGAAAGGCGTCCACCTCCCCTATTTTTTTAAATCCCCTTGAGCCATTTTTCAGTTTTGGAAATTCCCAAATATTTGACGGCATCAGAATAGGAGAAACTGAAAAAAATTTAACTGCTTTCGCCGATGATGGCTTTGTTTTGGGGTAAACCAAATATCAATTACTAAAGTTCTGGGTTGCTGACGAAATTTTTGTACATTTTCTGGGTAAACATCAATCGTGAGAAGTGTGAATTTTTAGGATAGGGGAAGGGCCCCCCAAAAGAAGGGGGGTATTAGAGCAGCAGGGATGAAAATAGCAAAAGATATTATTAAATATTAGGAAAAAAAAATAGGACACTTGCCCTCCTCGCTCATAAATTAAATGATCCCCCCCATCTTTAAAAAATTCAAAGAAACTTCAAGGTTGGCAGGCCTTCCTCTACCCCCTCATGGGCGTATAATTTCTTGTTAAATGTTTTTCTTTCGCCGTTTTGTATACCCATTGCAAACAATTCCAATTTTATTGCGTCACGGGGACGTAAAAATTATAATAAAATGGGAAAAAAGTTTATTTTGGAACGGGGAAAAAGCAAGAATAGCTCTTCAAGTTACAAGCACACAAAACGGAGGTGGGCCTAAATCACCAATTTAAGGAGCAAAATACGCATGTTTAACTAGGGACATCATAATTGGATTATCAGACAAACTTTTATTCGGATGTGTTAGAAGAAAATTTAGGCAGGGGAAAAACTGACCCGCATATTTCACTTACAATTAGAAAACTCCCCCGAATAAAACATTTATGCTTTAAGGGATAAGTGGCAGCCTGGGAAGGATTAAGAAAAAGATAGGGGTACCGTTTGGACTCCAGTATCACCCAAAAAGGGACATAAAAAAATTCCCTTTGAAGAGACCATAAATGGTTTAAACATATAAAAAGGGGATAACTTCCGTAAAACAGCTCTTTCACTTAACTGATAATAGATGGAAAAGATTTGAGGAGGTCAGAGAGGAATTTTTGGGGTACCAGTTTTCCCCGATTTTACAATATTTAGATCAGATCTTTCTGCACTTCAGGGTACAGGGTGTACGTAAAGAAAGGGATAAGGGAAAGACTTTTTGATGGGTTGATAGGTACAATTCGAGACGAAAAAAAATTAGGCCGTGTTTTACAGGCTTATTTCCCCACGGGTTTGTGCGCCCATTTAGCGCACAAAACCGCCGTGAAAAGGGCGGGGCGGGGGGGGGCCGGGTCCGGGGGGGGGCGCCGCTCCCGGCCCCATAGACAAGCATTGTTTTGGCCGTCCCGCGCCCCTAAAAATGTTTCATGTCACTTTCCCCCCCCCGGCGGATTCGCCGAGCGGGAGGACGAGGATTCCCCTGTTCCAATGAGACATGGATTACCGTAATTGCTCGCCGCGGATTGGCGCCCCGTACGAAGCGCCCAAACCGGCGGCAGTACGGCTCCAATCCTGGGGAAAAAGCCGTGTAACGGGCCTTACTGGAATTTCCAAAATAGAGGTAAAAACATTTAAACTACAATTCAAAGATGGGTTTCAGGAAATGGAACAAATGTTGGGTATTGACTTTCAGAGATAATTATTTTTAGCTTGGGAAAGCAATTCGAAAGCACATTATAATAAAAAGGTGGAAACTTATTTTAAAACAGCACATTTGGGGCTTTTATGTTTTGACATTCCCCCCATCACCCAAAATTTTTAATAGGTTAAGGGGCCTGCCCAAAATGTGGCGAGGGAAAAAAAAATCTTATCAGGGTTTACGTGCCCAAATGATCAAAAAATTTGGAAAGAAATGGGACCCATTTTACACAATTTGATAAAAACCAAACGTTTTCCCCAATAATATTTTTATTGCGGAAAAAAAAAGATGAGCTGGGAACACACAAAAAAGAAACAATTT
>JAODAL010078668.1:0-12834 GCA_025379985.1 Phyllomedusa bahiana | reverse complement strand
AAAAGCCTACCAAGATCCTAATTGTTAACCACCCTTTTTTGGGGCCCACAATTCAATCACTTCCTGAACTTTGGCACCCACAGGCACTTATCTGTATATAGATGTATGCTTGGGATGGCAGGTTCATCCACTTTTTTATGTATACCACCCCATATTTATGTACCATGGTTGGACCATTGTAAACCAAGCACTTCTCACCCTTTGTTTTACACATACACCCTAATATATTGTAAGCTCTTGCGAGCAGGACACTCACACCTCATGTCTGATTTGTAAGTTGCTTTTTTATAATGTAATGTCTGGTTTGTCTGTGCTTATACCCTCTATATTGTAAAGTGCTGCAGAATATGTTGGCGCTATATAAATAAAGATTATTATTATTATTATTATTATTATTATTATTATTATTATTATAGTAGGATCTTGGGCCTCAGCTCAGTTCTTTCCAGCTGGCGCTGACATTACCTTGTCAGACTGCGTTCCCACTTCAGTTATTTGGTCAGTTTTGCCCCTGTAACTGCCCAGAGAAGTGAAGTGTGAAGAGATTCTAAGAGCGGTGCTTGTCATCTGCATGTCATACTAAAACCCTGCATTGTATGACTACCAAACCACGCTCCCTGTGCATATTTGAGCATGGCACAATGTTCTAAAACACCCTACAGGCTCTCTGCAGCCAGGAAATAGCTGTTTTTTAACGTGATTCGCCACAAATAAATGTGGGTCGAAAAGAATTTTACTAAAAAATTCAGCGAACTCGACAAATCGAATTTTTGAGAAATTCGCCCATCTCTAACCCTAATGCATTGTGTAAACAATGCGTTAGGGTGTACAAATATAGCGGTTTTACTACTTCCAGTCTGAGGCCAGAAGTAGTAAAACAGAAAACATGGCGGCAATGGAAGCCTTCACAAGGGTGAATGTTAACTGATCTGGAGTCCGCGATTTTGCTGCGGGAGCCCCGATTGAAGTGAGGCAAAGATGGCTGTGGCATTTAAGGAGTTAAACAGCTCAGAATGGCACCGGTGCCCTTCCGCGCTGTAACCGCCGAGAGTTAGCTGCACTTAGGAGCTATCACCCGCGCTGCGTTCCTGCTACACAGCTCCTTAGCAGCACTTGGACGTTCCCATACGTCCAGATGCGATAAGGGGTTAAACATACTACGTACAATGTTTGTTTGAGGCTTTTCTCTGTTCGGGTGCAACTTATACTTCATGGTGTCATTTAAAAAAAGACGACGTTTGTCGGAAAAGCTCAATGTAATTTTTTTTTACAAGACAAAAAACTCCTTAAGAAAACTGTGTAATGGAGGCCTAACACTATTTTCACAATTGTCATTTTTATATACTTTTTGTTTTTTGTTTTTTATTTTTTCTTGTGTTATGTTAAAATCCATAATGCAATATAAAATGCACAACATACAGTGGTTCTCATTTACTATTGTCATTATGCTGGTAAAGTGTCTTACAATTCACCAAAAAGCGGTGCATTTTTGACGCAGCATATCTCAGACACATTTGTTATGGGCTGTAGGCACTTTTTACACACGCTCTGGCATGATAATGTGACTTAGCAGAAAGCAGGCCTAGCTTCACATGGAAAATTTACGTGGTCATGATGCAACACACTGAGCCTACATCTGCACCAAAAATGAATCAAAATTCTAATTTAGAAAGTGAGCCAAATAAAATTTGATCTAAAAATCTAGACAACATTTGTCATGTGCCAAATTTATAAATCAGTATGAGCAACTGTGGTAAATGTAGGCTTTCTGGCATTTTTTTCAAAACTCAGGATTCTCTGGTCTTTTTCTGACATTTTTCTAGAAGGCTATAGTATACGAATTAAAAAAATACCAGAAAGAAGATCATTTTGAAACTGTAGCAGAATTAAAAATGCCACTAAAATCGCTTGTAAACAATGCTATAAAAATACTTGAGATTCAAGGAATTTTTACAATAAAAACAATCGCAATTAAAATATGTGTGTGAAGGAGGCCTAAGTAAGCTTGTTTCAGATGTGTTAGCTCTGCGCATAGCAATAACAAAACAGCCAACTCCAGCAATGCTCTAAATAATTAATGGTTTATTCAAAATGCTTTTATATAATTAACTTAATTCTCTCTAGATTTGATGTCAAATTTATTAGGACAGTTATTTAAACTTTCAAATCACAAAACTAATTTAGAAACGCTTAAGTGGACTAGAGTAGCAATGTGATCACTCTGCGAGTAATGTTATGTGTGAGAGATATGTACTAATTAGTACTTTTTTACGATGTTCATAAAAGGCAGGCTTATTATCTTGCAACTCTTATAAGGCCTATGTTAAAATACACTACTGGGGTTCATGTATTAAGCTGAATGCTAAAAGTTATTGAAGGGTAAAGTTGTAAAGAAAAGTTTTAGTGCGTTGAATAATCCAAACGAGTTATTGCAATTCAATACAGCAACTGGATCTAGTTAGCTTATGTCTTCCTATTCTGTACTTCTTTTTTTGCCTTGCAGAAGAAGGAGATAAAACCTTTAGACATTTGTTTTATGTTGTTTTCTGGCTTTGTAGAGAGTAGACAATATAGAAACTTTTATGTCATTGAACCATTGAGGTTAAACCAAATGACTATGAACTTGTGGAGACTCTCGAGTAATAATAGATGTTGTTAAAATACGGTGTTAGATCTTATTTATTTTTCTTTTTCCAAATGCCATTCTTACTTAGTTGAAAATTAATGAAATTTACCAGACCATAAAGATTTCCTTGGCTGAAATGGCTGGTTTCCAGGCAGTGTTACTGTTCTGCTGATTACAATGCATTCTGACATTTATGACAGTTTTATAATTCTTGTATTCTGTACTTTGCTGTGCTCTGAAGTGTCTCTACACTGCTGAAGGCTTTCTCTTGGGAGATGGCACTAAAGCTTTGTGGGCACAAAGGACAATAAACCATTTTAATGGGAAGCCAGCTATGTACATTTGTTGCTTGCTAATTTAAAAGTATACAGATGCAGAATGATGAAGTCAAGTAAATCAAAGAAGAATAAAGCGATATGCAATATTTTAACATATGAACACTTGATTTATTTGATTACTTCAAATACATTAGCCAACATTAGGCAACATGCATTACCAAGAAAAAATGTATAACAAAACAGTTATTTTTACTGTCTAAATAGCCATTTTACATAGTAAGTTATATAGTTACATAGTATGATTTAAAAAAGACATATGTCCATCAAGTTAAATCAAGTTCAACCAAAAATATTTTTTATTGTACATATTGGCAGGGACTGATTTTAGGTTTTTCTCTTATTAATTGTGCCTGGAACAATACAGAATGTTGTTTCAAAAATACCAAAATAGGAATGATATGGGGAATGTTCCCAACTCAAATCTATCACAGAAGGAGCCTTTTTAAGTGTGCATATAGTTCTTACTTTTTATTTTATCTATAGGGTTGTAGCAGAGTTCAACTTTACTGTGACATTAGGAATTTTTTGTTATCTGTTCTGATCTCTAAATGAAGGATAACATTGAAAAAGCTGTTGTTCTGTGATATCGTGTTGTGTTATCTGTCAAGTTTAGTTTTCCTACATTTGTAAATTTTTGGTTGATACACAACGGTAAATAATTTATTGGCTATAAGGTATTGCTAATTTTGAGTTAAATCATTTATACGCCTCTGAAGCAGAACCCCGTGCAGATAATCTACATGGAAACAAGTTATAATGACTAGGATTCTGGAGAAGGGTCATTGATCCAAGGATTTATTCTGATTGCCAGATTCGACTCATGGAGGAATTTCTTCCCTAAAATGAGGGACATTCCTCTTGAACAGCGGGCCATCCTGGGGTCCACACGTCTTTACAATTGATCGCTCGCTACTATTGGTGGCCCACTCTCGCTCAAGACGTTTGAGACTTTAACCTGACCTGTACCTCCTGTGCCCATAACAAAGGCCCTCGTCTCAGATTTTTGTGATCGGTGAAGATCTCAATGGGATGGCGAGCCCCCTCCAGCAAGTGTCGCCATTCCTCCAGGGCCAACTTTATGGCCAGTAGTTCACGATCACCGCTTTTGTAATTTTGTAATTACGATTGGCAGGAGTGAAGGTCTTGGAAAAGAAACCACAAGTACGCAATCTCCCAGAGGAGGAGTTTTGAAGAAGGACAGCGCCGGCACCTACTGAGGAGTAGTGTTGAGCGATTACGTTGGCTATCGACATCGGGCGATAGTCACGGCCACCATCGATAAGGTTTTTCGATAGTGAGCAGTCGATTATGAGCGATGACCATTAAAGTCTATGGGAGAGCAACAACACCTTCATTGTTACACCCAAACAGGGCTGGAGAAGCTGGAATTAACAGCCACAACAGTCAAATGGATATGTGCTACATCTTAGGCAACACACTTAGGTTATAAAAGCCACAGAAAAAAAAAACACACACACATTCACTATCCCTGTCTTGTACCACAGCATGACCCTTAAACCTGCATCACCCACAAATTAAAAAGTGCCAGAAGGCAGTATGATTTGAACCATCATCTTACTTGAACTGGACATTGAATATCCCTGTCCTGGAACGCAGCATGAGCCCCAAACCTGCATGACCCCCAGATTTAAAAGTGCCGGAAAAAGGAGTCTTTCAACCACCATTTTAGTTTCACTGGACATTGACTATACCTGTCCTGGGCCACAGCATGAGCCCCAAACCTGCATGACCCCCACATTTAAAAAGTGCCGGTAAATGGAGTCTTTCAACCACCATTTTAGTTTCACTGGACATTGACTATACCTGTCCTGGGCCACAGCATGAGCCCCAAACCTGCATGACCCCCACAATTAAAAAGTGCCGGAAAAAGGAGTCTTTCAACCACCATTTTAGTTTCACTGGACATTGACTATACCTGTCCTGGGCAACAGCATGAGCCCCAAACCTGCATAACCCCCAGATTTAAAAAGTGCCGGAAAAAGGAGTCTTTCAACCACCATTTTAGTTTCACTGGACATTGACTATACCTGTCCTGGGCCACAGCATGAGCCCCAAACCTGCATAACCCCCAGATTTAAAAAGTGCCGGAAAAAGGAGTCTTTCAACCACCATTTTAGTTTCACTGGATATTGACTATACCTGTCCTGGGCCACAGCATGAGCCCCAAACCTGCATGACCCCCCACATTTAAAAGTTGCCGGAAAAAGGAGTCTTTCAACCACCATTTTAGTTTCACTGGACATTGACTATACCTGTCCTGGGCCACAGCATGACCCAGGGCCGGAGTTACAGTGGGTGCGGTGAGAGCCCAGGCTGGCGTCCGTCATCTATTAACACGCAGGTTAAAATGCCCTGATGACGCAGCAACGAAAACTGTCGTGCTGAAGCAGAGTGCGGAAGCGGAAGTGTGAGAACTCCAGCCTTCCTCAGTAACACAGTCAATACCTGGGTAGCGCTTGCCCTCCGTATGAGTGTGGACCAATTGAGCTTCACTTGGAAATACTGGTGGTTAACGCTCCTGTTCCACCCAGGTGCCCTTTATCTTGGCATTCTTTTTCTCATTTTACTTAACGTGCTAGAGGAAATGGTCTCTGTACTTTGTTCTCTGTCCGTGCTCCATACTCCATGTCCTCTGAATAACCTACATCTGGTCAATTTTTCCCTCCCTTCAGAGGAATTTTTTTAACAGCTATTTTGTACATGCAAGTTTTTTAGTACTTTAATTCTAGAAAACACATTTTTAAAATCGGATGGAATCCCACCATGTCTTTGTTTCTCTTTTTTAATTGTATTAAATGGGTTGTCTCAATAAAGGGATTGATAGCTATGTTAAAGATCTTGCAAAAACAAGTCATTTTGCAATATGTGTCCATTAACAGTGTCCTACCTATTCCTGTTTCTGACAGCACCATCACCCTTGAGCCACTCTTGACCATTGTGAAGAACAAATGTCTGTTAGAAACAACATTTTTTAGAATAGACCTGTAATTTAGCTGCATGTCACAGCAAAATGCCTCCAAAAATTCAAAGCATGACCCTTGAGCCACTTTGGACAATTGTGAAGAACAAATGTCTGTTAGAAACAACATTTTTTTATAATAGGACCTGTAGTATAGCTGCATGTCACAGCAAAATGCCCCCCAAAAATTCAAAACATGACCATGAGCCACTTTTGACAATTGTGAAGAACAAATGTCTATTAGTAACAACATTATTTAGAATAGGACCTGTAGTATTGATCCATTTCAAAGCAGCATGACCCAAAAAATTATAAAAAATGACTTCTCAGCCACGGTTAAAAATTGTGAAGGAGAAATGCCGCTTAGAAGCCACATTTCTGTTCCAAAGGACCATGATTATTGCTGTATCTCACAGCAACATGACCCCAAAAAATTATAAATATGACT
Organism: Phyllomedusa bahiana; assembly: GCA_025379985.1. Classification (NCBI taxonomy): domain Eukaryota; kingdom Metazoa; phylum Chordata; class Amphibia; order Anura; family Hylidae; genus Phyllomedusa; species Phyllomedusa bahiana. Next base: position 6,442 of record JAODAL010078668.1, on the reverse strand, counting down.
TCTCAGCCACTGTTAAAAAATGTGAGGCAACATGACCCCAAAACCATTGACAATGTGAAAAATTCTAAATATGAAGTGAGTAAATGGAATATGGTTTTGTCATGAAACCTTGGTGTCTTTTAGTCTCCTCACAGCAAAACCAGCAAAAGGAACTGTTGGGAATTGAGAATAAAAATTGCAGTAAGAAATTATCAATTTAAAAAAAAGTTTTCAAGAGGACCATTTCTGTTTGGAGAGGAATGTGAAGTAGACCAGCAAGTAATCGGTGACCTCGGCAATTGGGGCCACAACATCATCAGAGATCCATGCCTAATTCATCTTGATGAAAGTCAACCGATCCACATTATCTGTGGAAAGCCGGATGCGTTTGTCTGTAATGACTCCTCCGGCTGTGCTGAAGGACCGCTCAGATATGACGCTGGCTGCTGGGCAGGACAACACCTCTATGGCGTGGCGAGCCAGCTCGGGCCATTCGTCCATTTTGGATACCCAGAAGTCTATTGGGTCCGGAACACATACAAAAACATCGGTGTTGAGACGCAGATAGTCGTGCACCATGATCTTAAGCTGGTCTCTGGGTGTTGTATCTGTGGCCTGCATTGCATGCGTTGGTGAGGTGGTAAATAAAGATTGTCAGAGGTCACCCATTAGGCTTCTGCTACCTTAACTGCTGCTGCCGCTACGGCTACTTGGTACTCTACTGCTGTCACGTCGCTGACGTTGTTGCACCGTGACATTTGAAGAACGTGAAGCAGACGCAACAGATGTCTCCAGTTGATCAATCAGCAAGGTCTCCATTTCCTGCATTTTACTCTCTATTTGGGTGGGTGGAAGGAAAGTGCCGAGTTTTGTTTTGTACTGGGGATCCAGGAGGGTGGCCAACCAGTAACTGTTGTTCATTTTGATGGCCTAAATGCGAGGAGCATGATGGAGGAAATGGATCATCCAAGCACTCATGTGAGATTTGGAGCCATGAGTTCCCAAGCCTCTGGGTTGAGGGGCACTAGCAAACTCATCTTCCTCATCTGCCTCAAATTCACGCCAACCTCTTTCCAAGGCAGGGACGTTGGTGTCTAGGAATACCTCCTCCTCCTCCTCCTCCGCTTCCTCCGGCACAGCTTCAACACAGCCCTGACTTGCCTCAGATGATGCACCCTGAGAGCTGAGGTTCCGCCTTGCACTAGCTCTGGACCCTGAACCACTGCCTAATGAAGACCGATAAAATTGAGAAACTGTCGGGCCTTGTGGATTTGACGGAGAGATAGGCTCCGTGTCTGCATCTGTGTCCGTCTCCTCCTCCGTCGCTGGCGGGACCTGATGTTTCAGAGTGTCCAACGATCGTTCCAGAACTAAGATCACCACAATGCTCATGCTGACAAGGGCATGGTCCGCACTGACCATTTTGGTGGCGTCTACAAAACTGGCCAGGATGGTGCAGAGCTCTTTCACCTGCCTCCACTCTCGGTGGTTCAACACCCCGAGGTCCACACCGCTGCTTGTCAGGCCATGTGTCACTTCGTACTGCGTAATGGCATTGTGCTGCTCCCACAATCGCTGGAGCATGTGGAGGGTGGAATTCCAGCGTGTTGCCACGTCAACAATGAGACGGTTGACGGGGAGGCCGAGCTGACGCTACAACGCAGCCAGGCGGGACGAAGCAGGGTGCGAACGGCGGAAGTGCGAACTCAGACCTCGAGCCTTCTTCAGCAGGCAGTCCAGACCTGGGTAGCTCTTTAGAAATTTCTGGACGACCAGGTTCATGACATGTGCCAGGCAAGGGATGTGCTCCAGCCTACCGATCTTAAGAGCGGCCAGCAGATTTCGCCCGTTATCGCACACCACCTTGCCTGGCACAAGGTTCTTGTCTCCCAGCCAGCGCTCGGCCTCGTTGCGGAGAGCCGTCCACAGCTCCTGACCTGTGTGTGGACGGTCTCCAAAGCAGAATAATTTCAACACGGCCTGGTGTCTCTGGGCACGTGATGCCACCAGAGGACCTTGGGGGAAAGAGCCCTGCACCATCCCTGCGGTTTTGAAGAGCGTGCGCCGAGCCTGAGAGCCATCGTCACCCCCAGAGACATCCACCCAGCTCACCCAGTGAGCTGTCACAGAGATATAGCGGCCTTGGCCGTGCTTACTAGTCCATGTGTCGGTGGTGAGATGGACTTTTCCGGACACAGATGCAGACAACGCGCTTGAAATTTTAGATGACACGTGGCTGGCCAGGGCCGGGACGGCTTTTCTGGCAAAGAAATGCCTGCTCGGCATCTGGTATTGGGGGCAGGCGAGGGCTATGATGTGACGGAACCCATCTGTGTCCACCAGACGGAAAGGAAACATTTCCAAGGCCAAAAGCCTGGCAATGACGACATTCAGGCTTTTGGCTTTGGGATGGTTTGGGTTAAAGTGTTTCTTCTGCTCCCAAACCTGGAAGACAGAAGGCTGGCTGCTAGACTGGCCGCTGTACGGCGTGCAGGTCGTCAAACTGGCGGAAGGAGAAGGGGTAGGATGGGTCTCTGGTGGTGCTGGTGGTACTCGGGCGACGGTGGAGGCTGAAGCGGAGGCTGATCCCTGATCATGACTCTGAGAGACATGGGCAGCTGAGGAACGCTTGGTGGTGGCGGAGGAGGAGGAGGGAGCAATGTGACAGTGGTTGGAGGCCCGGCGTCGGTCTGGCCTTTTTTGGCCAAGTGTTCCCTCCATTTCAACTCATGCATTCGCTGCATGTGACTAGACATGTTGGTGGTGGTTAACCACTTAAGGTTCTTGCCTTTACTTATGCGTTTACGGCAAAGGCGGCATATGACATCGCTGGGTGAATCAGAGGCTTGCTCAAAGAAGGCCCAGGCTTGAGAGGTCCTGGACCTTTTTGACGGCGATAAGCGAGGAGCGGGGTTTGCGCTGACCGTGGCTGGCGGAATCATATCAGCAGACTTCTGCGACCGCCCTCTCCCTTTTTGTGGCGGGACCCGTATTGACACTACCCCATCGTCTTCCTCCTCGTCCACTAATGAAGCGCTCGCAAGCAAATTCTGCGGGAAAACACCAGGATGGATCCGCAATGTCGTCATCATCATCATCATCATCAACACAGGTGACTTGGTCGTCCTGACTTTCTGCATCCAGAAGCTGCGGGCTACAAGCAAGGGGCACTGCAAGGCGTTGCCGACCGCCCGGGATTTTTGCCGATTGACCGGCTTCCTTCATCTCCTCTGATGGCATCAGTAACTGGGCGTCAGAGCAGACAAAATCATCCACTTGATCTTTTAACATGCCTTCTGACCCCAACCGCATTTTGTCATCAAAGAGGTCTTCAGACAATGGATTATCCACAGTGGTGGGTACACGAGTTGACATTTGGGCTGCTTCATGTTGAACGGATGCTGATGATGCTGATGATGACATTTGTGGCCGTGACTGGACTGACGAGGAGGTAAGACTGCTAGATGCAGGTTGCATTAACCACTGAAGGACAGATTGGCGACGATGTTCGTTACTTAGATTCACAGGGCCCTGACCCAGCAATGACAGGCCTGACGGTCCTGAAACTGACGATCCGCTGGCATGCGTGTTGTCGCCAGCACTGGAAGGAGCACCTTCTCTCATACCTCTACCTCCATGTGCTAACCCCTCTTTGCTCGCTTACCACCTGCATTTATCTCCATGTTCAGATATAAAAAATTTGAGAAGGTATGGAATAGTTTTGGAAAGTCTCTTATTAAAAGACGGCAAATCACAGCTATTCTCAAATCCCTCTAATCAAAACAAAATTGCTGGAATCAAATTTAACTGCAAGGTGTCTATTAAAAAATCTGGACGGGGCAAAAGTCAAAAAACACGTAACTGTTATGTTTTCGTATAATACACGGTATTTTTTGCACCTTTCAATTCACCTGTGGTGACTATAGAATTGCTGTTTTAAGATTTACGTGGATGCTGCGTCAATGAACAAAGCTTGGTGCGCAAAAGTAAAAAAAACACGTATCTGTTATGTTTTCGTATAATACACGGTATTTTTTGCACCTTTCAATTCACCTGTGGTGACTATAGAATTGCTGTTTTAAGATTTACGTGGATGCTGCGTCAATGAACATAGCTGGTGCGCAAAAGTAAAAAAAAACAAGTATCTTTTATTTTTTCGAATAATACACGTTATATTTTTTGCACCTTTCAATTCACCTGTTGTGACTATAGAATTGTTGTTTTAAGATATAATTGGATGCTGCGTCAATCAAAAAAGCTGGGTGCGCAAAATTAAAAAAAAAAAACTTATCTGTTATGTTTGAGTATGATACACGGTATTTTTAGCAACAAACAAACTGTGCTGACTACAAGATTGCTGGATTGTAATTTAAGTGCAAGGTGGATATATCAACACAGGTGGAATTGGTAAAATTGAAAATGAACACCTATCTGAAATGTATACTGATAATAAAAGTGGAGTTTTGCACCTAACAAAGAGACCTGCAGTTACTAGAAATGATGTGTATCCCATATAAGTTCAGGCTGCCCAATATCCAGGAAATATTTCAATAGCAAACTGTTAATAATAAAGATATTGCAGTGCAATGTCTACACTAAGTCTTGGTGAACTTTATCCAGTGTTCTTTATAGATAGAGCTTGTCTGTGTTCGCCCGCGGACCCCCCCTCCCCCCCGCTCCTCCCGTGACTTTACAGCGGTAGATGCTGCTTTAAAATTCTCTAGCTAACTACATAAAATCTTCAAATCTCTAATCTAACTAAATTGGAAGGATCACAGCTAATAATAGAGGTTTCTCTGTGCAGAAATAGACTAATTTCGCTGAGCTGTTTGGCCACAGGCAGAGCGCACGTCCTATTCCTATGAGACGCTGAGAGACACTAAGGCTGAACAGGAAACGCTGTTCTATGTAATACGAGGTCATGTGATTTTTCCAGCTAATCGCAACCATACACATCCCAGTCATGACGTCGCACACACATCTCACCCTGCTCTAGTCTGTAATCTGATTTGCGGGCCGCCAAATTTCCCGGAAGGGCCGAAAAGGGCGCAATCTTAATAGATGATGCACAGATTTTAACCTTAATTATCGCATGATCTGAAAATTTCGATCACCATAAAAACCTTGCTGATTTCAACTTTGTCGATAAAAATCGCTCAACACTACTGAGGAGGCATCCACTTCTAGGACAAATGGACGCTGCGGGTCCGGGCGAGACAGAACAGGAGCTGAAGCGAATGCTGCTGTAAGACGATTAAAGGCTTATTGGGCTTCGGGAGGCCAGGATTTGGAGTTAGCATTCTTCTTTGTGAGGGCTACCAGTGGGGCCACCAGAGTGGAGAATTGTGGGACGAACTGCCTGTAATAGTTTGCGAACCCCAAAAAGCGCTGGATGGGCCGGAGACCCACCGGTCAGTACCACTGCAGGACCGCTGAAAGCTTGGAGGGATCCATCTGAAGACCTTGATCCGAAACAATGTACCCTAAAAAGGGCAACGAGGTGCATTCAAACAGGCATTTCTCCAGTTTGGCATAAAGCTGGTGGTTACGGAGACGTCTGAGCACCAGGCGGACGTGGTGGCGGTGAGTCTCTAGATCTGGAGAGAAGATTAAAATGTTGTCTAGATAGACAATGAAAAGTCCAGATGATCAGCACCGGGCCATAGAAAAAGGAGGAACTTTATTTGGAAAAGAACTGCCAATAAGAAAGTGGCATAAAAACAACAGCAAGCAAGAGCAAGCAGGCAGGTCAGAAAGACATGGTAAACACGGACGCTGACATGTTTCGGGCGTAACATAGCCCTTAGTCGTAGCCATAGATAGACAATGACGCAGACGTAGAGAAGGTCACGGAAGATCTCGTTGACGAAGTTCTGGTACACAGCCGGAGCGTTGCAGAGGCCGAATGGACTGACGAGATAATTGAAGTGGCCACCATGGGTATTAAAGGCCGTCTTCCATTCGTCGCCTTCCCGGATACGAATCAAGTTGTAAGCTCCGCGTAAATCTAACTTGGAAAAAAAATTTGCGCCACGTAGGTGATCAAACAGTTCCGAGATCAGAGGCAAGGGGTATCGATGTTTTATGGTGATTTTATTTAGTCCACGATAATCGATACAGGGCCGGAGAGTTCCATCTTTCTTTTCGACAAAGAAGAATCCGGCCCCCGCAGGCGAAGAGGACTTGCGTATAAAGCCTTTACGGAGATTCTCCTGAATATACTCCGACATCGCCTTGGTTTCCGGGACAGAAAGAGGGTAAACTCTGCCACGGGGAGGAGTAGTACTGGGTTGCAGGTCAATAAGACAATCGAATGGCCGGTGCGGGGGAAGAGTTTCGGCCTGTCCTTCGGAAAAGACGTCGGCTAGATCCTGGTAAGGAGTGGGCGGCCCCGGCAGAGGGTTCATAGGCTTTATAGAGGCGGAACGGTAGGCAGGAAAGGGTACTGAGAGGCACCCCGAGT